>JAJVSH010000028.1:484251-537827 GCA_021460005.1 Tetramorium alpestre | reverse complement strand
GCTCTTGTCACGTGCTTTCTCTCAACTGCCGAGCTCTCATTGGTTGGCAGTAACGAAGTAGACTGTAGGAAATGGAATTCAACTATTTCGTTTACGGTCTTACTCTACGCCTTACTAGCCGGAAACGATGGCTTACTCCGATGGCTTACAGCCTTAATCCGCTACTCTTACCGCTTATGTAGACCATGCATTCCACTTTCGAGTAGTTGGACAACGTCATGTGACCATGAAGGTAGGAATATTTGGAGCATGGAGACAGGAATATCTGGAGGGAGCATTAATGCGCGGGGGTGAAAAATGAGATGTGAGACGAAGGTTACCACTCAAGATGGCGGCCATATTGGAAGGAGAAAGATAACCTCTGAAATTCAGCGGTTATCTTTCTCCTTCCAATATGGTCGTCGACCGATTTCTCCTTACCTCTCAGAATATACCCCCCTCGTCTAAAAAGGTACGCCAGTTCAGAATGTGTCTTTTTCTTTCCAATATGGAAGCATGTGGAAAGAGAAAGACGCATTCTGAACTGGCTCTGTCGGTATGTCCAGGCAATGTCGCCGTGTGTACCTTATGTTCCTTCCTGTTATTCCTACCTCCATGCATGTGACCGGTGATAGACGGCGCTAAAATCACAATTCCGCAAGAGGGAAATTTAGAATCCGTGGTTTGGACTCCCTGACTTGTATTCCCTAGCTGATCCCCCTTTGGTCGAGCGAAATTGTGCAAAACTTGTGTTTGACAACTGGTGTATTATGTTATGGACAAGAATATCGTACATCGTTAATCACCGTCACGTGTAATCGTGCACGATTACACCGGAGACCTGTAAAAATCTACGTTTTTTTTTTACTAATGAGAAAAGCACGATGTTGAGGTATATTTTTCCCGTCGCGATAATCGTTATCGCCTGTCTGTCACAGCGATCTGAGGTTAGAACGCGTTCTCGCGATAAATTGTTCGGGAGATATCGCGGATGTTTTTAACGATTGTGTATGATTCCAGGCGCAATATGACGACAAGAGATGCAAGTGCATCTGCCCGAGCCTCTCCTCCGTCATAAACACGACGCAGTCGTCCATGGAGCGTCTTTCGTACATTATAAACGTGCCACCGTTACAATGGTAATTCTGCGTAAATGTGCGAAGAAAAGTATTTTGGGGACCAGAAACATCCCCTTTGCTTCGTATACAAAATTAAGTTTGAATGAGTTTATATGTAAAGTTGATATGAGTTTCTATATGGATGAAACTGTCCTGTAAATTTCAGATAGATTAATAATGGCTCTGCCATGTTATGTGTTTGGCAATGTTGTCTACCTCGTAATTAATATATTACGTATGTAATTTGCAGCAAATGCGAGAACGTCGTTTTGCCGAAAGTTGGTGAACATATAAAGGGCAAGGAAGAGGTGTTTTGTTCGCGATGCGACTGCAAATATGAAAACAGAAACACGACTATTATTAAGGTGCCTATTTCTTCACTAACAGATTTCTCCGTCGCTATGTTGTTTGTATGAACGTGATGGAAAAATTTCTGTTGCAGATTGTGGTGATAATAGTTATATGGGTTATCTCGTTGTTAGTAATTTATATGTTATTCTTAATTTGTCTGGATCCATTGCTTAACAAGCGGATACACAAGGCGTCGGCAAATATCGGTTATCATGAGCATAATAATGAAGAGGTAAGTATGTCATCAATTTTGCTTTTCTCTAATTTGCATGTGAAATATTTAAAAATGTGCCGATCATGCATATTCTTTTCTTTTGTTACACAGGACGACTCATCTCTTGCACCTGGAACATCTCATCCAATGGGGGAGAGGGGTAATGTTTTGAATCGCGTTGGACACCAGCAAGACAAGTGGAAGCGACAAGTTCGGGAACAGAGGCGGAATATTTATGATCGTCATACTATGTTGAACTAAGTTGCACATTTTGTTCCCTCTAAATATTCAAATACACGGAATACTTCTAGTTGCGATGACGATTTGTTCGATCGTTTTGAAGCAGACCTTTCGCGAATAGTTTGTATCGATAAAATCTAATATATTGCAGTAATAAAGTAACATTAAGCGTCAGCGACTATTTTTGCGATCATTTATTTTCATAAAATTCTAGACTGTCACTGATATTAAACAAAAAATATATACAGAGATTTTATAATTCTGTGATTATGCATTGAATAATAAACTATTAAATATATATATGTTAATCGCGCGTATTGCTGCATTCTTATAGATATTCATAGATATATATATTCATAGAAGTATCTATGAATAAATATTTCAGATTTTATATATTATCATATTTTATATATTATCCTATATATTTTTTTTTAAGCTAAGCAGTGAAATTCCGATAATTTTGACGCTGCAATTTAAAGATAGCTTTCAAGTGTTTTTAGTAAATAGTAAAACAAATTTTTTCTATAATTTTGATAAAATTCTTTTCAGTAATATTTATTACTGTAATATTTAATAATATTTATTACTGCATTTAGATGAAAATTCTTGGATAATTATGTATAAAATTCAAATACTTCGTAATCGTATATTCTATAAGACAAACTTTTATATACTGTGGTAGGACTTACTGAATTCTTATGATTTTCGATCTTTCTAGAATGTTTTCTCTAGAATCTTTCTAGAAGTGAATCTTTGATCGTATCATACAATGTTAAAACGATAGCACCACCGGTGCCACGAAGAATATTAGAGAATGCACCTTTAAAGAAAGCTGTGGGACCTTCAGTTCTTGTTATTTTTACCCAACAATGCAGTGTATTTTTATACATTCTATCTTCCTTCTTTCGCCCTGATTGCATCATCATTCGTCTTCTAACTGTATCGAAAGGGTAAGATATTATACCCGCCATCGTTGTTACTATCTACGAAACATGGCACTTGCATAATAAAAGATTATCATATTCATCAGTGTATTCTTTACATGATTGCAATAATAAAGGATAGATCTATACCTCGGCGATTATAAAATTCACATATAACGGTGTGCTCTTCGGATCGGACATCATACCCCTCATAGTATCATAAAATCCAAAATACGTCGCGCGATATATAATGATTCCTTGTACGCTGACGTTGAAGCCACGATACAGTCCTAAAAATCCGTCTGATTTAAAAATCTTCTTTATACAATCAGTTGTACCCTTAAATTCCCGTTTTTCGGCCTTTCCGACATCGACGGCTAATCTAAAAAGTTGAATTATTATCTTATATAAATAATACACTGTTTTAAAATTTAATGTTCAAACTACAATATTGTAATTTCTAAATTTTTTATCTTATTCTTATTCATAAAACATTTTGATAAATCACATCAAATTAAGATATGCAATGTTCTAAGTATGTAAGATATACCTGGTACGAACGAAGTCAAGCGGATATACGAATAAAAGCGACGTCGCACCAGCGGCACCGCCAGCTGCTAGATTTCCAGCAAACTGTCGCCAGAATGCATCTGGCGGCACGTCTCCCAGAAAGAAAGCCTTAAATTTATCTTTGAACGCAAAATTGAGCGCTTGGGTTGGAAAGTATCGAATAACGTTGGCGAAATTCCCTCTGTAGAAACTAAGAAATCCCGTTTCCCGAGGTATACGAACAAGCGCGTTTATCATACCTGATAAAATTTTCAATATATAAAAAAATCAAAAAATTAATGGAAGGAATGGAAATCATTTCTTGCTTCATCAAAATGGAGCAAATCACTTTAACGTACCAGTGTACTGTTGTTCAGGTCTTATTTGCCTCGAGGTATGTTGCACTTGAAGTAATAATTTCACTCTTTCCAAAGGAGCAACTGCTGTCTTCGCAATCGCCGCGGACAGACCGCCTGCCAAGAAGTCTATTAGAAAAGATTTATACGTCTCCATTTCTTGAGCACTGTCAAAATCGACAAATTCTGAGAAATTTCGTCATGCGAAATACGTTAGAGTCATACAACGTTTGCATACTTTTAATCGCATATATTTATTTTAACAATATAATATATAAAGAACGCACACATATCTATCAAGGAAATGAAACGTCAGACCTACCATGCCACAAGTCATTTGTTTTATTGGTGTAAAAGGTGCACTATTTAAAACAATTGGAGAATCGCTTCATCGAAAGTTAACGATTTAATTTAAAAAAATCATTAAAATTATAATCGTAAAATTGTAAAACAAATAAAGATAAACAAGACAAATGAATTGTGCTCGTAACATTTACTTGTGTTTATGTATTTACTTGTGCTTTACAGAAAATCGAATATATATTTATTTAAAGCTTTATCGGTCGTGTAAATATATGTAGTCAGAAGCTTTTATTCAAAAGTTACAACTAGGATTCATATAAATGATTGGATCACAGTGATCTCTATGACTTTCATGTACATATAAACGTGGGATAAAATATATTACTTATTTTTTTCCTTTTTATCTTGATACAGAAAATAGAACGCTCACGTCAGATGTTATATATAAATTTATCTCAAGGACTAGAAGAAAGATCTCTTTATGTTGAACGACATTAAGTGATGTTAAGAAACATCAAATATTTTCATCTCTAATAAATCTAAACAGATGCTTGATAATTATATTTATAAGATACATATATATAATGGAACATTTGGAGAAATTGCATTCGGCACATATTGGCATAGAATTATAGATAAACAGAGGGGCCATTATAATCGGCCCTCGAGAGATTTGATAAAGAACGCACACATTTTTTTTTATTTAAAAATACATTGAGTTAGGAAAATATACTAAGCAATTAGTCAAATCTTAATTAAAAATCGATTGGTATAAAAATAATATCAATAATAAGCGAAGATAATGTTACCACACTTTCACTGTCTGAATTAATAAAAATTATTGGAATGAACAAATAACGAAATTCCTTATGCGACGTATTATATTCTAAAAATTGCATAAATATCATCATTTATACTATTCGGCTTGGATAGACTGACTTTCGAAACCGAAAGTAATGCGTCAATTTAAGACCACATACACACGTGTTTTAGGCAGATACTATAAGATGGCAGTGAAAGTGTTAAATTTTCATAATAGAGGAATTTCAATTACACTTGGCCCACACTATAGAACAAGATAGTTAAAACAAATGTGTATATAACAAAAGGGATCCACTGAATACTTTTTAAAAATGGACATTGAAGAACATATGATCAGAGAAATTATTCAATTGTTCTTCATGTCGCTTATTTACGCTGCGTGTACTGACTGAAAAAGAAAATATACATATAAGAAAAGAATTATATGTATCTTAAATTTTTACATATACATATAGTTATGAATTTTTATGCGTACCTTCGTAATATCCACGCCGGTCAAATTTTTAACAAGATCTGGAACACGCTGTACAATAGTGAAAATTTCGTCGGTTAGTTTTTCTGCTCCAACAGTACCATTACCACTCGAAACCATAGTTATCTTTTTTGCTTGAGAAAGAGGCGCAGCTACTTCGGCAGCAACCTAAGGCAAATTACAGTTAGTATATTTACCTGTATTAGAGCATTTTAAGCGTTGTAAAAATTAATATACCTTTGGAAGCGTGTCAAGCAACATGTCTATCATAGCTGCGCTCTTGTATTCGTTCCATGCCGCAGCTTTCTTTGCCATCTGTTCTGCTTCTGCCTTGGCTTTCTCTTCGATAGCAAAGGCTTCTGCATCACCGCGAATCTTAATAGCTTCAGCTTCAGCCTCAGCCTCCATAACAAGACGCAATTTATTCGCTTCGGCCATTTTCTCTAATCTAAAAATTAAATCTTAATCAATGTACACAACAAAAGATTTATTTGTAAGCATTACCTAAATTTTTCTGCGTCAGCCGGACGTCGCACAGTGGCCTCCAATTCCCTTTCGCGTCTCATCATTTCTTGTTCCTGCACGGCGATCTCCTGACTGCGTTCCACAACCTTCACTTGCATTTGCTCTTCCATAATTCTCTGTTTAGTTTTTGCCGCTTGCAATTCAAAGGCCATTTCTGCTTCAGCTTTCTGTAAGTGATATTTGTATTAAAAAAATCGTTCATGGAATATATCGTAGAGAGCATTAAAAATATCCTTACTTTAGTTTGAACTTCGACATCATAAGCCGCCTTTTTCAATTCAAAATCACGTTGCGCTTTCGCGATCTCCGTATCATTTAGGAAACGTGACGCCATTCTTTGCTCTTCGGCGATAGCTTCCCTAATTTGTGCGTCTCTGCGAGCTTCTGCTTCACCTATTCTAGCATCTCTCTTCACTTCCGCTGTACGTGCCATACCGAGTGCTTGCAGATAACCCTACAAATAATATATTCTCATAAAATTGTTGCAGAACGTGATAAACTGTATGACAATGAATAACAAATGATTTCAGCGTTTAAATAAGCAATGTCTTTTGCGACATAAAAAGGCAACATATATATGAGTATATATCATAGCTGTAGCATAGTTGTAATAGTCATTGGCATAACCAATTGGCATAGTTGATTCAACATTTCTAAATATTTTTAAATAAAAAAATTTGAAGATATTTTAGTAATTTGTATAAAATAATTTTAATATTATATTATAAATAACATAATGTTGAAACGTTTTTAAAATTATATTTCATTTTTTTAAACTACATGTTTTTATTAAAGAAATAAGACAAATTGCAATAATATCTTCATATTTTACTATTTAAAGATACTTCGGTATCGAATTAATTAGTGTGCACAATGTGTTGTTACAAAAAGCAATGATAATTTTTGTTCTTGTAGAATCTGAAGAATTGATAATAATGTTAGACATAGCGGTGTGCGCTGTGACATCATTATAATAGTGATAAAATTAAATTTGAACATACCTTTGCCCCCTGCAAGTAGCAAAACAAAAATGTATTCAATATTTACAAGGTACTAGATCTAATTATATTAATTATTTAATAAGTTTATATTCACATATCAATTATTAATCAAAATTATTAAATCGTTTAAAGGGGGTCTTTTGAATATGTATGTACATTTGTATGTACAGTTGTATGTACATTTTCATTATGTACATTTAGCAATAAGTAGATTTGTACATGTTATTAGCATTAGTATTGATTAAAGATTTTGAATGCTTAAGGTTGACTTATATATTTTTGTGAGTTTATATACGAGTAACCTGTTTTTGTATGTTAAAAATGCAACAAACTTACTTCCTCGTCTCTAATATCTTTTAGTGTGTACGATACAACAGTAATGCCCATATTGACTAGATCACTGCTCGCAACTTCGAAGACTTCCTTGCTAAACTTTTTACGATCCTTGTAAATTTCCTGCGGCAAAGAATGGACCCATAAGTCAAGCTATAGCTTTTAATAGGCAACAATTTAGAGCAATTTATTCAATTACCTCTACAGTCATACTACCCATTATAGCTCGTTGATGTCCTTCTAGAGTGACAAGAGCTATATTGTGTATCTCATCTTCAGATTTTCCAAGAAATTGCTCGCATGCTGTAGATAACATTTCTTCATTTTGACCTTGAATTTTCACCTAGAGCAAATATGGAGTATTTTGTAATATATGAGTGTCATATTAATCTCATTAAAAGTACACTTGTAAAGTTTTCAAAATTTTATAACAATAAATACGTATTATCAATAAAGTGTCCAAAATCATTCGTTGATTCTGTAACTTATAGTTTTATATATTATTATAAGTTATTTCAGATGTAATTCATACATATGTCAATTTTATTACATACAAGTATAATAAATATATGTAATGTCTTGACATTAATAGGCATGATATACATAAGACACCCTTTCTTAACTACCTGTGCTATGCCTGTTACAGATATCGGAACTCCCTGACAGGTGTACACCGTCGGACTCTCAACTTGTAGAGTCATCGTATTCAGCGAAATCCTACAAAAATGAGATGCGCATAAGTCGATGTATTCGTCATGCTATCCATGCTATCAGGGGTACTTATATGACACTCACTTTTGTACTTGTTGCACGAAGGGCCAAACAAACACCCGGCCTCCAGGCACCAGGAGAGGTTTGCTGTAGCAACATCCTGAAAAAAGTTAATGCAAAATAGGCAATCAGGCAATGCAGAGAAGAGGAAGATTAGAGATTCGTTGAATTAATACAAGAATCATGTCACGCATAATTCCACGTACAATCGAGGGATTATTGCTCGATTATTCGCATATAGCAGACAGTAACCTAATGCAATTCTAATGCAATTAAACAAATAGGTGCGGTTTTTTTCTAATCGATCCCGCGTTTCCCCACCGCCGTCTCGTCACGCGGATCAATTATCTAGGAGGGCTGCGAGCGCGCTTCTCCCATTTTTTTTCTCTTTTCTACAAACGCAATTAAATCCGGAGGGAAGAAAAACATGGGAACGAGATACACGAGACAACCTTGATATCCGAGTGACGTTCGGTTCCTCGCTCGATTACCTGAGACGACGAGAGCCTCGTTCGGGCCGCAAGTGACGAATCCACAACTCATAATTACACGTCAATGTAACGGCGGCCACTGTGCGTAAAGATCGTGAGCTTCACGCAATCGATTGACGTCGACGTACCTCTCGTAGTACATACAACGCGATAGCGTAAATTTCTTCCCTCCCCCCTGCCGCCAGCATTTTCCTCCTCCCTTCTCCCCGGTTGAGTTGGTCCAGAACGCAGCGCGCATGAGCGGAGTAGGACGATCTCGATTTATTATTTTTAAAGAGGGGTTTATATGATGCGTCTCTTTCTTTTGAAACTCGATCTTTTTGAATGAGAAGGAAAAAATATCTTCTAGTGCGTCGAGGGATTAGATTTAATTCAGGTTCGAAATGAATGTTTTTAGATCTTTATGTTTCGGAGACAGCCACTTGCTGGAAGAAGGAAGAAAATATTTAGATACGTAGTCTATGATCACAGCTTGATGGAGCAATATTAGTTTAAAGTCATATCCGTTTGATAGTTTCAAATATCAAACGATTGGAGATCAAAGGGATTTAAATTATGTGTTTTTAGTAAAAACAATATAGAAATAATATAGTAGTAGAGACAGTATATATAATAGTAACAACTTATGTAATAGTTATTGTATACTATTATAGTATTAAGACATCCAGATTTAAAGTACACATTTTTCGAAACTTTCAAAAAATTGTCAATCATTAAAAGAATCTCTTTTAATAAAAGGTATGTAAACCTATGTAAATAAACGTAAATAAACGTATGTAAAAATAAACTCTTGGCTCTTGGAAATTTTTGGATACTTTTGATAGATGTGAATGATGTAAATAAAATGAAAATAAAACTGTGTTGTAACATTGTATTGTGTCTTGATTTTTTGAATTGCAATTAAAAAAAACATTCGATGAAAGAAGTTGTCAATGCTTAGATGTATCCAAAAAGTATAATACAATGATAAATTAATAATACAGTATGTTTTAAAATCGCCTGAATTGCTTTTTAAATCTTTCATAATGGTAATCGTCCGTCGCCTTTTCTTCATTGTCTTTTCGCTTTCTTCGAATATCCTCCTTGGTAGATTTTTTCTTGTCGCCAGACGCCTGTTGTGATTTTTGAAAATCTGAATCTTCTATGTTAACTGAAATTATAACAAATATTTCACTTACAATTTTATTTTCTAACATGAAGAAATGTAAAAAAAGAAAACTGAATAACATTCATACATCTATTGTGCTGCACAAAATTTACAGCCATATTAGTAGGAACAAACTGCGAGGGTCCATCTTTCTTTCTGTGTCTGTCCCAAAGAAGTTTTAACTTTGCCTCTTCAGTAGCTTCGATGTTACGAATTTTAGCTCTGGAAAATTAACTATGTTTTCAAGGAAAATATTTACCAGAGAACAATACGTTTTAAGAACTATGCTACAAATTCGATAAAGTTAAATCATTATCATCGCTCCAAGTTTCAACTTCAAAGAATTATTTTTATACTTGCGCCCGAAATAATTTGTAACTACATGTTCTTCATTATAAATACACTCACTCTATGCCAAGATCAACCTCTGGAATACCAGAGAGCATTTGATTCGAAAGCATTTCCTCGCTACGATTGGCTGAGCTTTGCCTCAAGTGTTCTGGTACCGCGCGCAAGGCTGCTTCCTCGGGTGAGCAATACGATCCCTTTTCATTATTCGCATTATTTCCCGCATCATCATTATTTTTACTCTTGCGCTTGGACAATTCTTCTTCTATGTATTTGACCCTAGTAGGAATAACTATTATGAACTTGTGAAATATAAGAAATATAAACCAGCAATGATTCTAATATATATTCATTGCTGATTAAATACCAGCAAAAAATATAATAGAAAGATGCAAACGTCATCGTGCATACATTTCTTCGTCTTCATCACGTTTATTAGTTTCTGCGTTGAATTGGGTCCCAATGCCAGTTTCATATGCATCGTTTGGCTTGTGTTTCGTATTTTTCAGTGCAACCATGTTTACCATTCCTCCTGTTTTCATGTTGAAGGGATCCGACTAAAATGATATAGACCGTCATTATATTACGTCTTCTTCTACATCATGCTTCAATTTTATTACATATGTAATAAATGTATCCTGTTATATTTATCCTACCGTTATGGCATCAGACGCAACGCTTTCTCCAAGAGTCAAACCAACGACGTCGACGCCAGCCGGCCTCTCACGGAGTTTTTGAATGATCTTCATCTCCTCAACCTTCTCCCTGAAATTAGGTCTCTTCTTAATCTCTTCTTAATCAAGCTGAATTATCCAGGTTACTATTTAATCATATAGAATATATACAATTCTTACCTGACAGACACTTTCTCTTCCTCGCTGTCATTATCATCTAATAGGGCTTCACGTTTCCTTAAAGGTTTTCTCTTTTTCTTCTTAAACTGAATATTAGGTGTTTCATCATCGCCGCTGCCCATTCCTTATTAATTAAATAATTATATCCCTGTCGTTTTTCGAATGAAACTTTTTTTTTTTAGGGGTTTAACGTGCAAAGACTCGAGTGAGCATGTAGCACTCCTGCCGTATATTTATCTCCAGCCTCTTGTGTCGTTCCTCTCACTTTTTTCCTTCCTTTTTTTCTCTTGAAGGTTCTACGTGTTAGGACCTGCAAAGGTCCACAGCNCTCCTGTTCTCTTTCTATAATTCGCCTTACTCTATCTAGATGTGTATTTTGAGTGTGTGTTGAGTTATCTGTTCATGTCTGCAGTATAGTGAGCTCAGATGCGTGGGTTTGCTAGGCCCAACTGACTATGCGGATCAGCCAGTCTTGCGGCTTTGAGTGAAATTACAACAAATAGGTTAACGCAGCTTGATGCAAAGTTACTCTCAATCGACCGATAAATTTTCATCGAGCGGGTTCAAGTCTCCACTATATTGGATTCGAATCTACGCTTCATACCTTTAGACCCTTTAGACGATCTCTGCAGATAGCGCTCTCGGCATTTTTTGCTATAATAGGAAAGGGAGTTTCGCTCTCTTTCTCTCTCTCCTGTTGAACATGTTTCGGTTTGGCCTATTCTGCTTTCTTCTTGTTTGACAATGAGCTAAGGATGGGCTTAAAAAAATGTTAAAAAAAAAATCGATCGTTAAAAAATCGATCACAAAATATATCAATGTCTTACAATTGATAAAATTGAAAAAACATTTAAGATTGTGCGGTTAAAGTGCCCTTCAACTTTAGGATTTCCGTTTTAAAAAGCTCGTGATTATAATACATAATTTATGATAATTACGTGTTTTCGGTGTTTTCGGGCGCGATTATTACATCGTCCACGATCTCGCAATTGTAATAATTTAATTCATTATTTCCACGTTTTCTTCACATTTTCGAAAGCGATTTGCTCTCTTGTTCGCGATCTGTTAGATAAGATTATCGACCTTTGATAGTATTTTGTCAGTGCTGCGTTAGTTTATTAGAAGCTAGATGTCGCGAGTATCGAGAATATTATAATTTCGTGCGATCGTACTTTTCTCGCGTCCGTTTTCTTCCGTTTTAATGTAATAAAATGCGTGTTACGTGTAATTAACGTCGGAAATGCTTTACAAAGTACCGTGTGATTTTGGCGATTAGCGCGCCCGCGATCTCAATTAACCGTTTTCTTTTTTCGTGTTGTCACGAGTGAATGAATATAACAGAAGGAATAGTAAGCAGGAAAGAAAAAACAAGGAGAAAAAAATTCCAGCTGTCAGGTAAGGAAGCTATAGGTTAAATAATTTATTATTTATTTAGTATTTTTTACTTGCGAAATTTAAGTATGTTTCTTTTCTGCACTTTATGAATTATTTGTATAAGATATTTTAGATTATTTTTAGATGTTTAAAGTATTTAGAAAAATATTTGTAACATTTAGAATATTTAATATTAATAATATAGATTATTATAGATAATTAGGTTATTTTACTATATTATATATAACTGGTATTATATATTATTATTTAATATAATTTTTATAAATTAAGTCACACAAAATTAAAATTAGATATAATTGCTCTTATTTTGAATTCGAGAATACAAGAAATTGTAATTTTCATGTAAATTTGTAATTTGAATGAATCTCATGTTAATGAATACTATGTATACGAGAAGTTTTCACATTAAAGAGAAAAATTGACAAAAAAGAATATCGACACTCAGAGGACAAGTATAATGATGGAAGCGGAACAAAAAAAATTGTGAGGTACACACAACGTGGGGATGTTCGCTCTTCTACTTCCGCAAGCAAAAATGAGAAGTGGGATGAATCAGTGACGGATTAACATCCAAAAGCTCGAAATATTGTATGTACAACAATTTCTTTCTCCCTCAAAATCTATAATCTACTGTTTAAAAATATTTGATAAAAATATATGTTATATAAATGATAAAATTTATACATAATATCGGTTAATTTTTCCACAAAGAAAAAGAATAGTTATTAATTAATTAAGAGTTGTCTCTTTTTTTGGATCATATTATATTTCATATTAGAGTACTAATATCATTTTTTTTATATAAAAGATATGTTACGTTTCTAGGAAAGAAAAGAGGCGAAAGGAGGGAAAGAATTTATTTTTCAAATTTTATTATATGAAATTGTGAAATACTATTTTACTTAAAAATTAAGATTTAAAGATCTCTCGTTTAAAAATCTTTTTTTTTTTAAATATCTTTATCTTCAATTTTTAGTAAAGATCGAGACGACGCTATTTCCATTCGCTTTGCTTTCCTCGAATGTGACTCCGTCCCACTTCACCACGATGATATTTATTGAAATCCGAGACGAAGTCCGATAAGTTCGACCTGAGTTTACAATATCTCGTCGAGATTGATCCGGCACTGTGGGTAGCGGCCGTAGCGTGGCAGCGACAGTGGGAGAATAGCGGCTCCGCTGTTAATACCGTAGGTAGTGCGCAGTGGTAAAGGCCTCCGTGCGCGCGGGCCGTGGTGAACACACACAACAGGTGTCCCGCGATCGGCTCTGCCGCCGTACCGGTTCGGCTCACTTCTCCATTTTGCTCCCCCTGGGTGTTTACTCCCCGTTTCGCCTTTCACTCCGGGACGGAGTGTGCAAGCGGCACGAGAGGGCCGAGAGCGTGTACGGTGAGGCGCGTGTGGTGAACCCGAGCGTGCGGATCGGCGTAACATGATGTCGGAGACCGTAGTGACGATGGACGGTTCCAGCAACAACGCCAGCAACAATCCGCGGCAGGTGCCGACGGTGAAGACGGAGCCGGGTCAGCCGAATCCCCTGGCCGGCATTCGGGTGAACGTGTCGTACTTCAAGACCATACCCGGTATCATCAAGCTGGTGCAACTGGTAAGTCGCTCCACTTTTTCACGTCTTATTCGCGTGTACCGTTTGCAACGCGCGCGATATGGGTGCCGTCGCTCCCGCCGCACGATCTAGGCACGCCGACGTGGACTGGCACGCGTCTAGTTTTGATACTAATTTTACGCCCCGATAATAAATTCGAGTGTTGTCCAACAAAATCGCCGCTGGCCTCGGCCGCCGCCGAAGCGTTTTTCCACGAGATAGGATAACGCAGGTCGATATGTAAATATGTGAGAGCCGAGTTTTCGAGTTTTTAGTCAAGTTTCTTTTAGTCAGTAATGACTTGAAGATAATAGAGCCACGTTGTAATATTTGTTTGCTAATAACTCTTGCCGTTTTAAGATATTGTTTTAGCATTTATGCAATGTTATTTTGCCTCGCGTTGAATAGAATTATTCAAGTTAGAGGAAAAAAATTTAAAGACATAATCCTGATACAGGTCCTTGAAGTTAATTTTTATACAATTAAATAGATCTTTATTTATCGATGAAATTCACGGGAGATCAATAGATCTCTGCAATATGAAACGATCAGCAATTTTTAAGATCTTACGAAGTGATATCATGCTTCAGTAATTTATATTCCTTAGAATAATAATTTAAAAGCCGGTATATTGTCAATTTTAATCTCGTAATGTATTATCACGTCGATCACATTTTCTAATTAATCTCTGAATTCATAATTTTTCATATAGAGATCCTCTATTTTCAGCTTCAGTTTAGCTCGATATACTTATGCTTATCACGTAATATCTATTAATAGAAACTTTATAGTCATTCGATATATATTTTTACAACATCATATAACAGTTTCTGGTAAAGTGGCACTACAAGCGAAAGAGTCAAGAGAAACGACAATTTGACAAATAGACGCATTACACATTTTCTTTTCTATACGCGAGTTACACAAACTATGACATAATCAAAGATGCTTACGCTTTTATGTACTTTGATGATCGCGCGGACACCTGTAGGTATTGTACCGTCTTAATGTTGCCAATTGGCAGCGCGGTGTATTTCATTATTAAATGAGCTCGGGAGATTCAAGATTAGAATGCTCGAAATTCCCCTCTTTTTGTTACGCGGATTTTCTCGCGTCATTGTACTATTGTTCCATTTTGAAGAATAGCCAAGAATCGAAAGAAATTATCACAAAAATTTCACGTTTCTGTATCCTCCTTTTACTAATTTGTCGGCAACAGGACTGAGCCGGTCCGGTGGCTAACTAAAATCGAGCGTGAACGAGGAAAAGGATTTCAAAAATAATTCCCGATTATTCGTACGTAGATGAATTCCATCTTGGAGCTGTTGTATGCACACGGAGTAACGTTACGTAACGCTATACGTCTTGTAAGTCGCGATTCCACACTTTGGTGTGGTAATAATACAAAATTCTAGCGTAGCTAGTTATACTGTGATACGAAAAGTCACGTGGAAAAGCGAGTTTCTATTACAATTTCTTCGGCCTTTGACTCTTCAATATTAAATTCTATATTTCTTATATAGATATTACATTTTTCATATATTTCCAACATTTAAAGAAGATACTATAAAATCTCCTTTTCAGCGTACAATTTAATTCTCCGCTAAAAAGGAATTTCATATAACAGAGAAGTGGAATTATATGGTAAAATTATTTTTATTTATTTAATATACCGAGGAAAATCTGAAAATTAATTATGTTCTGACAGCCATTTCAATTACATCGTGTCCATTAATTATTTGCCTATGAGTTATTGAGAGCCACCTATGATTTTAATTTATTTAACGTTATGATTGACGTATGATATCAGGAAATTAACGTTATTGACGCTTTCACTTCAAGACTTAAATAATGCCGGTTGCATTTAAGCGTCATTCCAATAGCAGAAATATGCCAAGGACCATTCACATGCCGCCTATTTATCGTGCGAACGTACGGCGAGTATGCGGGAAACGTCGTGACTTCGATAAGCACTTTACGCTCTAGGTCCTTGCGACAACAGAATTAGAAACAACTTCCTCGGTTCATTCGGTTAGGATTGATGCTTTCTAGGAGGAAATTTAACTTTCTCGACGACCTCGATCCGAACGCTTGTCACCGATCGCGACGAGCGCGGAAAATATTTACTGTCGGGTGAAACTCTGAGTTTGAAGGAATTAAAAGAAATACTCAGAAAATAATTCTCTTCCTGTCTCAAGGATAACTTAAACATTTATTTATACATCGTAATTTTTTATAATAGCGAAGATTAAACCAATTTTTTTTCTTCTGTCACTTTACTCGAACGTTCACATAGAATGTCTACAAATTGTTGCTTGAATAACCTTTCGAGAGGAAGTATATATGTTTTCTTCTCTTTCCATTAAATTACAATTGTACGCTGCTTGTTGCATCGCGTTAATTTCCCGCACACGCGTAATCTCTGAGATGTATCTCCCGCAACAGCGAGATGCGAATCCTTGCGAAACCCGGAAGACAATTTTCGACTGAAAATCTTGGTTGATTCGCTTGCCATTGGCTTCATAAAATTCGCATCCTCCGCTCATTATTCTCTTATTAAAATACACACATTTCCCAGTACTCGCATTCGTGTCGAAATTTACGAGCCGTTGTGTAGCTTCCAACTTCTACTCGTTCTAAACTTCCGAAGGACAGATGCAAGATATAAATACACTTTTTGCACGAATCTCTACAGGAATCGATCGTTTCTTCTTGTAATCCTTGTAAAAAATATAAAAAAGAAATTTATATTTTACGTAATAATATTCAAGTATGCAGAATTAATACATCAGGCAGGTGTACAACTAGTATGTAAAACTCTCATTTTAAAGCACGTTAGAAAATTATTATCTACTGCAATTAATGAAACTCCCTTTTCTAAGTTGATATATTGAGATTATCGCGATAGTAGAGCGGAGGTGAAAATAAAAATAATCTGCGATTTGGTCGTAATTTTCCAATCAATCTAGAATTGCGTGCACACGCATCGTCATGGCGTCGACCGGGCGTTTTGCACCGTGACGTTGAACCTGCAATGGCATAACCGCGTAACGGTAATCTTCTTACGGAGCGGTTAACAAAGTACCCTACCCTCGCCAAACGGAAAAGATGGCTTCTGGTCGCAATATTACTCTAGTTGTTTTACGTGACTTCGATAAGTGATCAACTTCTAAAAATAAAAATTGATATTTTAAATGCTTTCATTATAAACCACTATTGCGTGTAAAGAAACATATATTTAAAATGTTTGACGAATTAGGAATAGCTTGTCTTCGACAAAAATTATTTAAGAAATTCTTTTTATTGTTCATTTTGAATTGATATTGGAGATGATGGCTTGACATATAACAAGTTGCTGGAACATTGTTGTTAGTGTAGTATTACCGAAATGCACGCGATTTATATTATACGTATAGTACAACTTCGTTACGAAACATTTATGTGTTTTCATGCAAATACCGTTTCTTATCACCGGCATACCGATATATCGTCTTATCTTTGATACTGTTAGGCAAGATCAGAGCCTCGGCGAGTATTACTTTGGTTCGATTTTTAGGCATGTTTTTCGTCTATGCTCGTATGTTATATTTCACCTGGAATTACGTACAAGGCCGTACATTATTTACGATCGATAGACGTGAAGTAAGGAATGTATATTGATCTGACGCGAAATAGTTCTGATAATAGCGTATGTACGTGGCTATACAGCCGGCGACACTTGCGGTCGGAACAATGAAAGACGTAATAATGAATTTTACATGCATTGCGAAAGTTTTGTAAAGTCTCGCCATTGGAAGAAGAATTGCGTAACAGCGTTGTGAGGCTTCGTTCCTATTAATGACATTGATACTAGATGCCATTTACGTTTACGAAATTGTCCTTGTATAGAGAACGTCATTGTATTAATTAATATTGCTTTGTAATTAATTAATATTGGATATTGACATTAGGACGTGAAATATATCTCGTGTAGATTTTTATTTGTCGTCTAAGTTAGGGATTATTGCACAGTAATCGGAATCACCTTACATCCTGTCCTGTGCGGTAGTTAAGTTGTTAACGTGAATAACCGGATCATATCGATAACAAGAATATGGAATATGGAATGTCGTCGGCCTATAATTTTTCATATTTTCCCTCAAATTTTTCTCACACTGATCCGGCTCTCTAAACGGATAGTTTACGCTAGTTTCTCTTTTTTGCTTCTATTCTGATAAATAATCACGGTTATACCGTTATTTCATGCTGCGGTATATCGTTAATCGCTTTAATCATTACTTACACCGGACCCATTACCAGCGAGGTCGGATAATTAATTGGACATCGCGTGTGTGGACTTTAAATGCGTAATGTGAAAACTTGGCACAATGGTCCGTCTCGATTAATTCTTTAATTTAAATCAGTAGTAATTAACGTAATTGCGTTATTGACTTGTCGTGTATTGCTGGTATTACCGGATCGAATAGCGCGTCTCGTAACTGACGGCACGAAAAATCACGCACCTATGAAATGGATTGTGAAATATTAAGCACGGCTATCTCGTGTCATTTAGCAAATGCATTGTACTCTAGAACAATTGCAAATTGCGTGCGGGGATTAAGAATGAATATCAATGATGTGGAAATTACGGTTACGCTGACGACAGTTTCAAATATAGCATACGAGTCGCTCGGAGTTTACGAGCGGCTGGTCGCCCAGATATTGTGGGTTGCAGTAACCTCCGGGTAATTCGACGGTATTCGCAGGAAAACCGTTTGATTTTCGTCTCGCAATCTTTCGTGCGAATGTAAAAGAATTAATTGACACAAGAAGGCCGCATGCTGTCTGATCAATTATCGGGCAATAAAAACTATAAATCCTTCTTCTTTATTTCATTTAAATGTTCTCTCGTTATATCGTAGTTTAAATCAAGAAAGGAAGTTCATCAATTCAATTTCTTGCGCATGGAAAATTCAACAGTCATGATTGAAAACTAAACAATTTAAATGCACAGTGACGCAGATGATCCCACCACATCGTTCGTTCAAATTACTCGCTAATAAAAACTGGATGTCCTTTATCTTGACTTCTCGAGACATTTAATATTCTTATTACAGCTTATACATCATGTGTTATTTCTAGAGAAAATTTATTAGTTTTCTGTTCACACACAGGGAAAATTTAATAATTATGATTGAAAATAAAAATAGAATAGTAGAATAATGGAATATATATAGAGATCTAAGCAAAAATTTTGAGATATTTAAAGCTTTCGAGCTTCTTTTTTTAAAACCCTCCATTTCCATTCTAAAGATTTCTCTTATTTTTAAAAATTGCAATCGGAAAGCATTTTGAAACAACGTGTATCTTCGACAGGCAGAAAACAAGTGATACGAGAGTCCTTCCGAAAATCACGCGGAGAATGAAGCGATCACGAGGAGAGTCAGGCGCGGTGTCACGCGATGAGGCCCGGCATTCCTATGACATTCCTATAATCCCGAATTCGTGTCCCGAGGAGAGCGCGGCGACAACACCGGCGGAACCGGTTTTCGCCACCGCACGGATTGGACGTGCATGCGTGCGTGCGTGCGTGCGTGCGAGCGATCGGAACGAAAACTCGGTAGATTCGGCGTTACAACCTCGCCTCGCCTAGGCTAGAGATCGCGCGCCGATGACCATACATGTTCATCCCGGACGACTGGTACCATACGGAGCGTCCCACATACTCGGGCTGCCATCCGTCGCGATGACGGCGCGTCGCGCGACGAGGCCGCGGCAACGGTATCGGAACGTCTCATTAAAGATTCAGCGTGTCCTTTAGCTCGACACGTTTCGCCGCGCGAGTTTGACGACGAACCCGTCCGCTACCGAACGCCCGGCCACGTCACTTCGATCGCCCGGCGGAGTCGGATAAGCCGGATAAGCCGCGGAGTAGTCCGGAAGAGCGTTTCGGAGATCCGCTCGCGATATCGACGATACCGCGAGCGCGAGAAATGATTAATAAGCTGATTAACGGCGAATTTTACCAACGGCACGGCCGCTCGTCTCCCGCAGGGAGATTGGCAACTTCATTCGCCGGGACGTTACTTAACCGCATGTGTTGTAATGAAAAAGCAATGAAGAGATCGTTACCGCTTATTAGGCCTGTCTCCAACTGTCGGCTATAAGTTGATTTAATCTTTCTCCGGTACCAGCACGTTTACAGCTAATAACTATTCTAGAACCGCGCGTGTATGTTGCCCGGGTATAGCGGTCGAAATGAGATACGACTTATGTACGTTTCTACATCAAGCTGCATCGATTTCTCCTAAGTGTTTTATCTTAAAACACTTTAGAAGATATATGATACTTTGATAATCCGTTTAGCGTAGATTAAACATAGAGAGACGTAGCTTCTACGCAAACAAACTGTCCACTTTTTCTTGAGATTTATATCGAGGTTGTTAATATGCGATTTTGTAAAAAAAATTATGTATTATTCCTATTGCGCGTTGCACAATCCATTCATAGAAGCTCGCCTATTATGGAAAGTGAGATCGCGGTTGTACAATATCGTAGGAGGACACGTAACCGCGTGCGTTCGGATGCATCGCGGTTTAAGTGGCGCTTATCCTTGACATTGGTACCATTAATATTCAGTTTACCTGGAACGATTGCGTTTTTTGTTAAACATGACTAGTGCTTTTTTTCATTAAATCTAACCTCAGAAATAAATCTCAGAAATAAATTATCATGAACGCAAGAAAACAAGGTTCATAAAACTCCTGCATGAAAAGTCTATAGAGATTACTTGCAGACTTTGTACTATTTTTTTAAATTTTTCTTCGTTTTATTTCTTTATTTCTTTCGTTTTAATATTAGATCGATTTCTCTGATTTGGATATCTTGTGTGTGTGTGTGTGTGTGTGTGTGTAATATTTTTATTATTTCCCATTATAATGTACGATATATAAACAATTTTGTTGGATGACTGCTTTGCCAATCATCAGTGAATTAATATCTCATTAAACTCAGTTGCTTCATGGCCGAATAGCTTATGTAGTTGTTACAAGCGGTCACTCACACATACAAATTAGGTCGCCGAATCCTTGGACTATACTACCTCGGACAATTACTACCTCGGACCGTCATGGAATTGCGTGCGGAATAAAGGAGAATTGATACAGTAATCTTCTCGGCGTGATGCGAGTGCTGCGTAATAGATATGAATGATAATCCAAATACGTCACATTTATTTGCGTATCTGTGTGCGTAAGTGAAAATACAATGTGCAAAATATACACATAATGGCGGAGATGAATATGAACATTTTCTTAGCGATAAACGTCAGCAATTGTAATTAACAGATCGCATGTTTGATAATTCTAATTTTCCATTACTATAATTTTTTACATTAAAATAAAATTTCTAAAATTCTTTGTAAATATTTTTTTAAAATGCTTTAGATAATTTTTCACATATTTCTAAATCGCTTCTTTGCCAAAAGTATATGTATATGTTCAGCCTAAAATATTAATAATGCAATAATTTCACAGCACGATGATTGCTTGAATTAAACACAAATTCCAAAATCTGTTGAACGCAATATAATCTTTATTTAACATAAACAAAATATCTTGGCAAAAGTGAAATGAAGAGAATACGCAAGTGTCGTAAGTTATGCCATTAATAATTTCTTATTTAATCCTCCACGTGTTTCTCAACTGATTTCTTAACGCGTCACGTTGTGTCTTCACATTTTCAACGTCTCTTCCTTTCCATTATGGCCTAGAGAATTACATTACGCGATGTATATAAAGTTGCATTTCCAGAAAAAAAAAACTCACTTGACATCCGGTCTTATCATTTCCGGCCTTGCCCCTTCTTGCTTACGTACATACGACACGTAACAGAAATTGTGTTGAAGAATTTATGTCAAGAAAAAAAAGAAAAGAAATTCTTGCAAAAATCATTGCACTTTTTAAAAATAAAACGGTGTTTGTATATTTATTGCAATAGAATTCAACTTAAAATCTCCGTTGTCTTTATAAACAGATATTCTTCTAAGAGTTTTCGTTCGTCACCGATAATAAAGTGTGTTTCATATTACAAAGTGATTCTCGATAAGTAAGTGGATTATCGTGAATCTTTATCACGTTAATTATTGTTTCGAGAAATCAGCATAAATCAGATAAATTTTGATAAAAGTTGTAATGATTCAGAGACGGAAGATAAATTAAAACGAAAGTATTGATGCGGTGAATCGTGACTCAAACGTAATGGTTCGGTAAACTATAAAACGCGCCCCTTTTCCTGTTGTACCGGGAAGCAGTTTCCATCCGGTTGTTGCGGAAATCTGTGGCCGGATCGATTTTATCGTCATCGGGACGAAAGAAAGGCACTCGCAATTAAATTTCGAATTTCTTGTTTCGAATTCACCAATTCTTTTGTACTTGTAGCACACATTTTCCAGACGCAGACACTAAATGCACGCAAAATTACGTCGCATATTCGCAATTGATAATTGTTGATAATTACATTGATACGTTTACGAACATTTTGAAATTGCAGGAATTCGCGAGTATGGGAGAGAAGATACTTCTCGTACGGTTTATGACGAATATAGAGCACAAACATAGAGCTCGCGTCAGCCAGCTGAGGCTGCAATTGCACCCCCACTTCCCCATTCGGTTTTTTCTCTCCGATTAAAACACTTTCGCACGATACTACGTATGTAATGTGTCGACCCACTTGAAGGGTTAATTTCGGTCAGGGTAACGCTCGTACATTACTCTCGTGCGGATAATCGACCCTCATTAGCGGTGGGAAGCCATCGTGTGAAAAGTGTTGTTGCGCGAGTTCCAACGTGCGGATGTTTGGGCTAACGAAGATGCTAATGATGTTGCGAAATTTGAAAACGATCCCCTGACCGTCCGTTATCTTGACGAAACGATCTGTTTCATGGCGTAGACGAAGGCAAAAAATAACGAAGTCACGAGTCGATCCTTACAAAGCCCGTTACTTTCACGCTCGCGCAATAAAACATTATTTTACAGCACTAGCGTTAATGATTGCAACAATATGCTCTCGTAACTCTCGCACGTGGTAAGTGCTGCTATTTAGCGCTCTGTGATATTTTGTTATTTATATTCGAAAGTTTGCGTGTGTGCTGCTTTCGCATTCGACAATTAAGCATCAAGATCAAAGCCAGTACCAGCTGAGACGTACCTAAATCCAATTGATATTTTAAGCTTTAATTACCATGAGTTTGTATGATACAAACTTAACGATAATAGGTCCTTTTCATTAGAGGAATAAGGTCAATTTTGTCAAATATTTTGTGAAAATGTTTCTTGCATTGAAAATTATAATTATATATTAAGATCCAGTCTCAAATGACAATTACACATATTTAAGAAGGCGATGTAGAGTCTCATTTGAGTCAGCAATTTCCTGACAGAGGAAGCTGCTCATTTCTCTAGGAGGTCATTCTTCTTGATCGCACTTTGAGGACAGACGTGTGCGCGGTCCTCAGCTTCGCTCCCGCGACAGAGACCGATCGCCCGAGCGTATCGCGAATTCCGATCGCCCACGCTGAACGAAAGCCCCCTCGCCGCGGATTATGCAATCGCCGTCGCATTGTGAAGAGGTGGTAGGGAAAGGGGGGACTACCCTCGTACCATTATGTCCCATGCGGCGAGTAGGCAGTGCCGGCGTGCGTATCGGCATAACTTATGCACCGCGCGGTAATTGCGCGCGGCACACGGCTCGCGTACAAGGACAGGGCGCGCCGCGGCCACGCCGCGGCCACGCCGGTACGCGCGCACTGCTCGAGATGAAAGGAGAAGACGAAAAGCGTTGCGATTCAGGAAACGTGAGTGGGAGACCGACATGTGGCGAGACGCGAACCTCGCGTTTCGCACACACGTAATCGGACACGCACCTGACGGCGTACGGCCTGCGCATTCTTCGGCCCGACGTTTTATTTGCGATCGTCGGGAATGCCCGCCGAAGGCGCGTGTTTTAGAAATTCTCAGCGGATTCCTATTTTTTTTCGATGATTTTTAGTAGCTTCTGTATTAGGCGGTAGGATCGTTGTATTTTTGTGAATCTCATGGCAAATTTTAAAAGTCATCGATTTAGAATTTAAAGTCGGGAATCGAAGTTGTGGTTCCACCTGTTGCTATCATTGGTTTCACTTCAGTGTGGGAATATATTGGATTTTCGAGAATTTCACTGATAAAATTACTCGTTGGCTGTTCGCCAATATAAATGCACGCGCGTAAAATACTCGGTTCGATCGTGAATGTGCTTTTTACAACTCGCAACTTCCGGCGTCTATTTCTAAAAGCAAAACGTTGTAGCGTCGTTTATGAAACCGACAATATCGCGTCGCTTTATCGAATTACGGCAATAACATCGTGTTTCAGGTTCAGATTTTCTTCGCAGATTTTTCAAAGCAAAATTTTTGGATGATTCATATAGCTAATCGGTCTGTGAATCAGCTTTCACAACGTAGAAATATCTAAGGTGCAACATACATGGAAATATTGATTCATAAGTATCTACTTGTGTTGCAGCTGGCGATAAATTTTTTAGACTCTTATTAACATGAGAAATATTATGTCTTATCTTCGTTTACATTCAATGAAATACTTCAAATATTGATAACATCGATTGAGGATATCGATATCGGGAACTGAAGTGAACATAGAATCATACATAGATCTATTTTGAATTTGATACTTAAATTTTTTCTTCAGTACATAAAAAATTTGTAATTTTTATAGTTTTATGAAAAATAAATTTAATTATTTTGATCTTACATATATAATTTTTAAAAAGTATTATTCCAAATAAATTATTAAATTTATTGCACTATTAATTTGAAAATAAATTTAGCGTTATTTAAGGTTTTTATTTCTTAATTGCAATTTTCTTATTGTATAATTGTTTATTTACCGGAGTCTTTTAATTTAATGGCAATCTAATATAGAAAACATAAAAAAATATTTTTTGCTACAAATATAATGAATTAATTGGATTTAATATTTCTTTTTCGTTACAAAAGTTTCACTTTTTTCCTCATTCTTCTTTCTTCGTGTTTTTTTTACAATGTAAATCATTAATAATCATTGGAGTTTCAAAAAGTACGCAGATTTTGATTTTTAAAATTTTTTTAAATAATTAAATTATCTATTTTATTTTTACGAGTAACGTTTAACGGTAACGGCATGTTCGATGTTTCTCTCTATAATGGTTTTGATACAACCATCCAGATTTGTTTACTGTGAATTGCTATATATACACGCTCGTGTTAGCAATTGTTGACTATTATTCCATTCTACAATTTTAATGAGCAGTCGGCCGCAAAAGATGACGAATCAAATATGTGTACGGTCAGCAATCGTTGCGACTGGATACGACTCTCGCTCATTATTATTGCAGCAACGTTTAGTAATAGGTAAATCTTTTATTTTTATATTCAGTTTGATATTTATTTATTACAATATTAATACGATATTTATTTTCACATATTTAAATACTTTTATATAGAATTTTTTAATTTAACTCATATAAATAATAAATATTCTATGGCATTTGATAAAGGCGAAAAATATTTTTCTACAAATAGGAAATTTAATTGAATCGAAGAAAAACGTTTTTTATATATTCTTCCTCTTTCGATATTTATTTTCATTGATGCATTTTTGTCGGAACATATAAATTGTTTTAAGCGTAAAGTCCTAATAACACTATATTTCTACCTTAAATACATAACTTTAATATATGTAAGTTAGTCAACATATGTCTTTTTACATCTAAGTTTATAAATAAGCTCGTACTTATCTTCTAACATCCTATCTATCTATNTATCTACACTAGTTATTATCTAACATTTCAAGTTCAACGAATAATCTATTGTACCGTATACAATATTAAATTTCGTTTAATAACATCAGTTTCTTCTTTTTATTGAGGAAAAATGCAGTGACATAAGATTTTATCAAAAGAATATTATATTATAATATTGTTCTATTTTCAATTATAATTATATTATATAATAGAAATTATTTATTTTATATGAAGCGATCCTTTTAACGAAAAGGGAAAAGGGACGAAATGAAGGAAACGAGATCTAAATTACGAATTTTTTAATAATGAAGTCCTTCGAAGCAAATTGCATAAATTTATGAAGCATGCAACATCTTTCTTCCTCGCACGGTCATATGCTATTTGAATTAATTAGTCAATGATGACGGTAACGGACGGACGTGTCCGTCGTAATACGTAGGTTGTAACCGGTGGCCGTTTAGTAACTGCATACGACCGACGGATGTGGGTCACTGAGATTTCTCGACGCCGGCAGGCGTTATCTCTATGCTGGCTTCGTATATTGGTGTAATTTCGCTCGTTCCGCGTAACTGAGCAGATCCTCATGAAAACATATGCGTCTTTCTTGGCATCGTACAGACGTGCCATTGTGAGCATGTAAAATGAATGTAATTTCTTTTCCCCTCCAGGTTCGTCGGTTCTTCGATTGTTACAATGTTAAAATGGGAACGGACAGTTTATTCTGATGAATTAAATTATATATATTTATCAATAAAGTTTCTGGACTACAGCAATAAAAAAACACAGTTTTTAGTTAAGAAAGGAGTTATTGAAATTAGCCACCCATCTTATTCGCCGGATCTGGCCCTCTTGAATTTTAAAATGTTTCCAAAGCTGAAAAATATCATGAAACGTGAATCTTTTTGTTGAAGACATTCAGAAGAATGTGACAAGAGTCCTGAACGACATTTCGACTATGGACTTTAAAAAACTTGTGAACCGTTGTATCAAAGATGTGTCAAGTGTATATTGATATCATAACAGATTACTTTGAAAGATAAACTATAACATTTTGTTGTGCGAGATGTGTTTTTTTGCTGCTGCAATCCAGGAACTTTATTGTCAGACTTTATACATATGTATATATGTATAATATTAAAATACACAAGTAATCTTAAATACTTTGGAAAAATACGCTTATCGTGATATGAAATTTTATAGTTTCGATGCGTTGCAGTATCCGTTGCATAAGATAACATTTGAAAACAATACCTATGCATTACTGTAGCTCGCGTTTCAGTTGATGATCGCGCAACTACGCAGATATGGTCACTGCGGATATATCTTCACGCGTGAATCATGCTTCTATCTAGCTTCAACGTGCCTTATTAGAGAAACTCTGATCCCCCACATTAACGCTCGTAGCGCGACTCGAATATGTATATAATGTTCGATATAATGTGATCACACATCGGCCGATGATGTTCGTCGAGAAAAATATCCTTTAATACGTTGCTATTTTTAGAAGTGAATCGAATACCTCGTAGAGTCGCCGTTTTTCTTGAACCTATGCTGATATATACATTGTGTAGAAATAATAATCTATAACTGAAAAGATCGCGATGTAAAATCATTGATAAATTAATTTTCGATATTTTTGTATCGCAATTGCGACAATCTTGTCTTACATGTAAGAAACGAAATTAAAATAAGGAAACTTCAATATAAATAATTTAGAATATTTTTTACAGTTAAAAATTGCTTTACAATCGTTTTGTATAATAAATTGCTTGTTCATTGAAATTAATTACATCTAGCTGAAAATTGTAGATTGTTTGTAAACTATTTGTACATTTGCCGAGTGCTACAAGCGTACCGCACCATTACGTCATGCATCACATATTTAATGTAATGATTATAACAAGGCTCGCGAAGTACAGTCTAATTACGTCTATTTAAGCAACAGTGCGGAATTAATGAATCGCAAGAGTTAGACTACGCGATAACTGTGTTTTATAAGGTAGTACTTTTATAAAATTTTATTTTTATTACGTTAGAATTTAGTAATACGTACTTTTACATTTTATCATACCTTTATATTAATATCTTGTTAGAAGACCAATGCTAATGCTTTTAATTACAAATACCGGGGGAAAAAAATAATAAATGTGTTTCGATGAGAAATGTGAATTAATAATTTTGATAAAACTAAATAGTTCTGCCAAAATTTTCTAAATAACTCAAAATTTGTTTTTTAATAAATTTTAAATAGTTTTCTAAATCGAAATCTTGATAGGATCTCATTTCGAATTTGTTATTCGAGGATCAACAATTATGAAAATGTTGAAAGAGAGATACGACATGCAATCAAACTTTCATTAAAGCTGTTTAATAAAAAGTCGGCATGCCAAATAAATCAAGTCATAATTTCTGCAATATTTACGTTGCTTCATCTCGGATTTTTTCTTATGAGCAAGTGAAGTTCAACGTCTAATGAGACTCGCGAATTGCTGCATTATATGGTGTATACAGTAACATACGTGTACACGCGTTCCTCGCTTAGTGTGTTTTCTAGTCACCCGTGTATATTTAGTGACACGGCAGCCGCTTAAGCCAGTCGCTCGCAAAAGGTCAACATTGATCACACCGTCTATAAGCGTGCTGCATTATTGCCGCCGAGGACTTAAAAGTAAAGTGCTGTATGGCTAAGATGCTTACGACTTGGAGCTATAATAAATGGAAGTAGCGGCTGTGGCGTTCGTAACGGGCCATGTTAATAAAAGATTGCATACTTTTTGAGGCGTAAAGCCGTCTCGAAGACGGTTGCGGTAAACGACGGGGAACTATACCGATATTGTGACATAACGTCGTTTCAGCGATAGATACGTTATGTACTTGCATGAAAAAATCATGAAGAAGAAATGAAGACACGCGTCTGTATTATTCCAAGAAATTTCGCGCAATCTCCGGGAAATGGCGTAAAATCCCTCGCTACCTCGTTTTAAAGAGAGGTTTCCTGGAAACCGTATTCGAGGAACGGCCGCCGTTTGATCGATGCCCAGAACCGTTTCACGGTTGGATTTGCTCCCGGAGTGGCTGTAACGCGTTACGAGCCGCGAGAATGACGTCGGGGAAAGGGGTTAAGTGCCGATCGAGTTGGACGCTGCACGACGAAAATATCGAGAATGTGGAGCATGTGTGCTTCGATCCTGAGATTCAGCGAGAACTGGGTTGCTCGGTCGGCGAGCACGTGTTCCTGGAATACCCTTGGGCGTATGTGTCGCGAGAAGCTGTTTCGAGGCTCGCCAACGTCGCGGCATCGTCGCTGGAGCCGTACCGAGATAGAATCAAGGCCTATGCCGGCGATACCTTCCTCGTAGGCTATTCGTCCACCGAGTTAGTCGGTTGCGATTTCGTGATCTGCTTAACGGAGGACGCGAGGTTGGCGGTAGCGAGGCGAAACGCCGAGATCGGCAAGAAAATCCGAAGCGAGGTCATTCGGAAGATGAGGAAAACCGGCAGATCTTGGATATCTCTCGGAAGCGAGGCGGCGCTAGATGAAAGCTTGATTAGAAACACGAGAGAGTTCCTCGAGGTGGAAGTGTGTCTTCCGATCAAGTCATTAGGTTTAAACCGAGAGATTTGTGACAGATCCTCAGAAGGATCTTGGGACAGCTATGCGGAGTTGGTCCCGTACGAGAAATTCGAAAACATCGAGAAGAAATGTGTCTCAAAGATGATTCAGACTCACTTCGAGCCGCGGGAAATCGAAGTTCAGACTTATCCCGGTTATCCCAAGAACGCCTGGACTCAATATCTCTACGAGGATACCCTGCAGAATATCTTACAGGCTGAAAACGTCGAATCGGAAGGGGAGGAGAAAGAGACAGAAGAAAAAGGTTCGGCCGAAGAAAAATCCGAGAAAGAGTCTGAGGAGAGGAAGACTACTGAAGGGTCGAAAGAGGTATCCGAAGTTGAATCCGCGGAACAAAAGCCGGCGGAGAAGGACCCCTTGGAACTCTTCTTGGAAGAGCGCGCTCAGGAAATGATCGAGGCCGTGTGTTACAATACTGTCGTAAATGTGTACGTTGACGACATCGAGACGCTTGCGCGGCAAAGGGAGTTCCAAGTGACCCGGCCGCGAGATGAGATCACTTGCGCGGAACGCTTCTCCCTCATCGACTTGCGCTTCACGGCAGGCAAGGTCATCTCCGACGCTTCCTGGCATCCGAACCTCGTCGACCACGTGGCCGTCTCTTACGTTACCGCCCGATCGAGCGTCGAGCGTGGCACTGCGCTGAAGCCAGAGCCGACAGTGTTGCTGTGGTCCCTCGGCGATTCTCTTCGGCCTCGGTTGTCATTGTGGTGCCATCAGGAAATCTATTGCGTCTCCTTCTGTCCGATGAACGGCGACTTCGTGATCGGCGGTTCTGCGTCCGGTCAGGTGGTCGTCTGGAATATTCACGGGCAGGTAGGGGATGTCGAGGACATCGATCGAGCGAAGCTTGACTTTTGGTCTCAGGACACCGTCTCTGTTACTTCCGCATCCGTGGTATCCGATCGGGATCACTCGCACGAGCTGCCGATTCGCCGGATACAGTGGCTACCTGATAATTACAGGATTGAACCGTCTGGGAAACTGACGAAACTGTCTACTAGCTCGAGCTGCCAGTTCCTGACGATTTCCGAGGACGGGATCGTTGCCGTTTGGGATCTTCTCAGATACTCCGTTACCTCGCAGCTGAAGCCGAGCGATCGCGAGGATGTTAACGGTATTTTTCAGCCGACGTATCGCTTGGACGTACGGCCTTCCGAGAACCCGTCTTTTACACCTCTTCACTTGTGTCTTCCGTCGGTCAATGATTTTCAAGAAAGCGATAGACGTCGTAACGAATTAGATTCCACGGATGTCGAGTGCACGAGGAGATTGTGGATCGGCACGGCGCAGGGATATTTTGCTTGTTGCACCTGGGAGGGCCAGGTGTTTGACGTGGAAACGTCCGGCTTAGAGGGATGCAAACTTCTTAATCGCTCGTCCGCGCACGATGGTCCCGTTGTAGCGATTCTCCGATCGCCGCATCTTTCGGACGTTCTCCTGACGATGGGCGGCCGCGTCTTCGCTATTTGGAAGGACGATTACCTAGACTCTCCTCTGTTCAGACGAAAATCCGATTGTGGGTACACCGCGTGTTGCTGGGGCAATCGACCGGGAACTTTCCTAATGGGTACTAGTTTGGGCGATCTGGAGGTTTGGGATATCAAAAGGCGGGCAAATGAGCCGGTGCTCACGCAGACTATTTCTAGGAAACCGATAACTCTCTTATCGCTTCAGGAGTCGTGTAAACACGGTTCTAAGCTGATCGGCGCCGGCGATTGCAACAGTGCTTTTCGTATTTTTGAGGAACCAACGGAATTCGAGGATGATGCACTTGAAAGAATGGATTGGTTTGAAGAATACATATGGCGAGAGGTGAGAAGGAAGAAGATGTTTTCTTCGTGGCAGAAGGATTTCCTTCAAAATGACGCGACAGTCATTGCTAGGAGGCAAGCGAGAGCAGACGAGGAACATAGACTGAAACTTGAAATGACAAGGCTGAAACTTCATAGAGAACATGAGGAACGATTGAAGCTGGAGGCTGAAGAAGAAGTACGCAAAACCCCAAAATCTAAGGATACTCTATGGAAACTGCGTCAGCAAAAGAGAATGAAAAAAGTCCTTTTAGAGAAGAAGAAATTTCTGCCACGGGAATTGGAGGACAAGAGGCTGCCACTGGTTCGCTTAGCTGAAGACAGGAATCTAAAAATGATTAAAGCAAAGAATGAAGTTGCGCTTCGAGATAAGCATTTCGATAACTTTGTGTCTCTCAAATTTCCTGAATATTACGATATTATAGAAAAAGATAAGATCACGGAAGAGAGACGTGAGACGATAAAGGATGATGAAGTGATAGATGTATTACTGCAAGAGTTTTACAAAATCAGGGATGAGGCACGAAAGATGATAGCGGAGAAACCATACGTTCCAAAATTTGATTGGAACACTTTTGTGAAGATGGGAAAGGAAAGACCACAAAGCATGAAGAATTTGTAAATGCAAATGCAAAAGCTTTTCTGAAAGGCGCACTCTTACTAAGAAAAGTAGCTACCGTTTCAATTTTGCATGATGATAATTTGAATTGTAAACGTGAGTTGATAAGATAAGATACTTCAACAAATGCACAGAAAATTCTTCTGAGCAATGAATCACATATAACTGCAGTGCACATAAGTGAATTGACATTATTAACTTTTTAAGGATAACATTATACGCAGAATAGAATAAAGCATTAAAAAATAATAAGTGTTAATATATACGAGAGAAATAGATTAAATAAAATGGCGGGAACTATTCTGTCCGAAATAAAATTGTTTCTCTAATTCTGCAATAATTAAAGCACTATAACTACAGTAACAGGAGCAATTTACACAAACAAGACTTCTCTTGATAAAAGTAAATAAACAAATATACAAACGTAAAAGAAATTTTGATTTTTTTCAATTTTTCTCATATCAAATATTTTATTCTTATTAAGACAGTTTAAAACTATATAAGTCTATAAGTAATCTCATTGTAATAAAACCTTTTAGATTGTATTGACAATATATAGACAAAATTTGAATGTGTGATAGAAATTAACTGCGAATACTGATTTTTATAAGTATTATGCGAAACACCGTTTCTAAAATTGTTAAAATCACGCTCCTTGCTTTAGATTAGTTAGTTGTTGCTTTCACACAATGACGATAACGAAGATGTTTGGTAATTTTCCAGGGTCTGGGCATAATATGTATGGCGTGTGCATCTCCAGCGTACATAGGTGCAACTCATTGGTTTCTGTTTGTCTCGGTAACGTCATTCATAGCCACACTTATATGGACCGCCATATACCTCCTGTCCCTCCGGGAGGTACTTAAGGTGCCCATCAACTGGATCTTAACTGTAAGTACGCAATCAAAGAAGAAATTCAAATGGAATTGCACGTCTTTTTTGGAAGTTTAATTTTACATTTAATTTATTTAAATTTTATTGAAGATGGTTTAGCTTCTTGAGATCTTTGGAGAATTCATGTATTTCGAAGACATGCGGACTTATTTTATTTGAATTAACATTTTATTTTGTTAATGAAAAATTTGTATTTTAATTTAATTAATTTAATTTGATTACTTATCTTCTCACAAACGCGTGTAAATGTTTATTATTAAAAGCGATTTGATGCGATACGTACATTTGTTCAATTAAAATAATTATATTATATTTTTCAGGAACTTCTAAATACGTCTATAACAACTGTGCTTTACACGATCGCATTCATCGTCCAATTATCAGCTTGGAGCGCATACAGAGCATCGTCTACTACGTCATCGAATATCGCTGCTGGGGTGAGGCTCACTATACTTAAAAAAGTTGAAAATAGTAATCGTCGATGTTGTTGAACATAACCGACGTTGCTTACAGGTATTTGGAATCTTCAATACCATCGCATACGCCGCCGGGGCTTATTTCCTATACGTCGAATGGAAAAGTACTAACACGCAATGAGCGCTGTCGGCCTGCAGAGGATAAGCCAGGTACCTGAAGAGCATACAACAACAACAATTGCCGCGATCAGACTCGCGACTTCTCAGCGTCCGTCCAAGGAAATTTTGGCATGATCCCAAGATCATGCTCGGCAGGAAAGTCAGCGCTGGGAGGGACGGCTTGAAACTAGTCCGGCGTGATCCTCCTCAGATCGTGTGTAGCTTAAAAAAAGACTCTGTACCTACGTGCCTTAAGATTAGTTACTTGTCGTAATCGTCGACGTTAAAATAAAGCTCTCGGTGCTGCATCGAGAAGAGAGAGTCGATGAGTCGCAGGAGCGAATGGAGTGCTACATTCGAGATATTTGCCCGAAGACAAAGTAATGTTACGTTTACAAAGCCTACGCGAGATCGTGTAAGTTTGTCTAAAGTTATAACAAAAGTAATCCAAGAAATAAAATCAATAATCTAAATGTCTCTAAATGCAAAAGAAAATTGTTTCACGTAAAAATTCCAATATTCTCACTACGGATTATTTGAATATTATATATTTAACCTGCTTCTGTTAATAAAAAAAATAAATATTATATGTATCTTTATAAAAAGATAATATAGGCGCTAAATTATATTTTGCAGCCGAAAATATATCTATTGTTCAGCTTTTCACAAACGTCATCTGTTTAATTTTTGATTTATCTCAATTTTCTAATTAAGGAATTTTATCATTTTACATAGATTGCATCTTTATTATATTTAACATTACACGTAGGTAATCTCTGCAAAATTGCGTACGAAATTGGCGTTATTTCGTTTATATTACCATTTCGATCCTTCGGCAGACGACAAGATAAGTAGTTTTAAGAGACTTTAATATATCAGTGTGCGGTAAGTTTCCGGAGGGCTATCATTGGCTTGCGATACAATTCAATCAAAGACTCGGTGCTTACGGTCTTATAATCTACAGTTATTTTAGTAAGGTTTAGATAATCTTCACCAGTATGTAATTACGAGAAACGTCAATTCGCTTCTGACTGTCCCAACGGATTAACTTCTTGTGCAACCGATATAAGTGCGTGAAACGTTATTTTCTAACCGTACCTTTGCGCACTCTCGCGAGATCTTATTTATATATACACACACACATATATTTCTTTATACATAATATATATATATATAGACATAGGTATATATATTATACATATATACATATCCTCTCTAGATCGGATACAGTGTGTAATTTCTTTTTATATTCTCTCCCATTCTCATGTAAATTGTATACTTTATATGGATTAAAGGAGACTCTGTCTCGACGGAATCGGTTATGGATATAGCTTACATCAATTTATCAATCGTTTTCTCGTTATGTTTTATATCTCTGCAGAAGTTTACGTTCGAAAAATGTTTTTGCGCATTCCTCGACAATGTTTGCGGATCATTATTGCCGCCTGATAATGTCGACGCGATTAGCAGAAGCTAAAAGCGGACGTTACGCTGGCAATTAAGATTATACCACTCCTCTTATTATCATTCAGTGTTCAAGACGATGCATTCGCTTACTTATTTCTCCCGCTGATTCGTTTATTCCCCAGTTCAAATCGCATCGACACTTACGCATTTATCTTCGAAAAATTGCTTATCTCAACATTGTTATATTCGTTTATATGTAGCTACTTGCCGCGCATCGTAATTGACTTACGATGATGATTATGCGGCGATATATACATAATATATATACATATATCTTTGCGTTCGAACATTTTTTTTAATTTTCGAAGTTTATTTATTTTTAAGCTATGAATGCTATATATAAATAAAATAAAAATAAAGGCCATCAAACGCTTGGGTGTTCACCTCAATTCACTGCCACAAGTTTTATCTTTACTGTTTCACGTTCAATTTCTATATACTTGTAGACAATTTTCTTGTAGATTTTTATATTACACATAAATTTAAAAAGAAGTTATAAAATTTTACAGCGGAACGCAAATTGATGCATCACGTTGACATATCGTGAATAATTGACGCTTGACGCTTTATCACGCTTTCGCATTCTTCGTTTTATTTCTGTAATACTTTCTGTAAAAAAAACTGATTTTTTATATGTTTATTTACGTTTCCTCTTTGAGAACCACGATGTATTTACATCGACTATAGTGCATACACGCGTATCGTCTAAAAATGTATGGACGTATGATATCACCATGTGACGTCATCCTTGGTACCGCGCTCAAAACGCAACTTCAGTCAGTCGCTGACAGCCAGTGTGCAACAACGTCTTTTCTTCAGGTTAGTGCAGTTCAGCGCCGGACGTGCGCGATTTCTTATGTCATTTGATTAAGCACGCATTGTGGTTAATTATCATTCGGTGAGTAATTTTCCGTTTCATTCGCACGTTGAATTATTTATTCGAAACGTAATGAGTTGAATCATTTCTTATGTAAAGAAATAAACGCGTAACATTTAAAAATTATGATAATTCCATAATAATTACAATCTAAATTTTCGTAAATATATTACAGCATTAACCATCAGTCGCTATCAGATTTTCTTATATCGTCAAGGAAGTTGAAAAGTTTTTTTTTATTTTCGTTCACTGAATCCAATTTTATATCCTTTGATTGCAGAATATGAGAAACTGCACATTTTACGCGATTAGCATATAATGCGCGATTTGCATGTTACATTGATGTACTAACTGTTTCATATAAGTTCAAAATTTTCTTTGATTCGATAAAACTAATCGCTAAATCGATTCAATAAAAAAAAGAAAGAAACAAGACTTAATTTTAAATTTATTTGATATAATTTATAACAAGTAATTTGGAAAATTATAATTGAAGAATATGATTACTATGATAAAATATAATCGGCCTTATCTCATGGAATCGGAGGGGATTTATCAGTTACAAATCCAACCCTAATCGAAGACGTTGATAAATTTTTAACTCACCTCTTACGTGTGTGTTCTGGATATTTAAAAATAACCCATGACTCCACGAGCAGACGTTTGTCCGTTCGTGATGCGGGCGTGCCTCTCAATTTCCGCGTTGCCAAATTTTTACATCATTGATTTTAATATTTCTCACCGGATAAATCTGTGTCTCGTCTTTAATACAAACGTAAAATTCTTATTTTTCTTAACTACACAAGTAAGTTTCTCGATATTATTTTGAAACTCAAATTACACGCATAATTTTTGTAATAGATACAAAACATGTTTTTGATTACATTAGATAGTAAATTTTAAGTTAAATCTTCTGATTTTAATCTTTATGCAAAACAAATTACAATTTTTTTGTTAAACATTTCTTAATAATTACATTTATCTATTATTTATTTAAGAAGAACAGATTATTATTATTTTTTATAAAAATTGTAATTTATTTTATATTTATCTTTTTATAAAATTTATTTTGAATAATGCAAATTTACGTAATAAATTACTATAATTCATAGAAAAAAAAATATATTGATGTAATTCTTATTGTGAACTATTTAGTTTTTTACTTTTGTTAAAATAATGTGAGAAAAATATAATCTTTAAGAAAAAAATTGCAGTCTTAAAATCACATTTTAAATTTAGTTTGTTCATCATTTATGTAAAGATAAATCATAATTATCATGCCTAAAAAATTTAATATAACTGTTACACTAATTGTATTACTATTAATGTTATCAACATGTAATCCAATGCAATAAAATGATGGAATTTTACAAAAATTACGAAAGCTACACTCAGAATTAAAATACTTTTCCTGTTATTGTCATGGCTTCTCTTTAATAAGAGAAAGTAAATTCGAAGGTCTCTACGCACTATCGATCGGGCAAGCTTAAAGGGTGTGTCAGGATGTTTCGGGCCAAAGATTGCTTTTGTGAGTTCAATCGGTTCATTCACTGAGGCTTGAAATATCATTTTATTTATATTTATTTATTGAAATCGAAATACTTTCGATAAATGTCTTCTTATTTATTACGAATCAGATCTTATATTTCCTTGTACGTTATATCATTAAAGCGCAATATATTATTTATGTATATATATATATATATATATAATTTTTTCGAAAGTAGATATATATAAGTATCAAATTTCGGGGAATGAAGATATTTCTGTTTTCATGGAGAATTCTCGCTCAATGTAGGTCACGTCTTGAAATCTTAACCCTGTCCCACTTTAAACACGTAATCGCTTACGCATATTGAATGGAATCTTTATAAATAACGATAGGCAACGGAGAATAATCATCTTCAGTTTCAGAATTATCATTAAACGAGGCAGCAATGTCCCATTCAGTGACGATTAGAACGCAAACAGTGACGAGCAGCTCAGCGGCTATTATCGTCAACACTGGCTACCTGAAGACTTGGAGTGGAATTTTAAAACTGTTACAGTTGGTATGGGTCTCATTATGATTACATTTATTTATTTTTCTTACTCCGGTTATTATTAATACGTTCCTTGATTAGTTTATGTANTTATCATTTATTTATTTTTAAATGCAAAATATTTTTTTAAATTAATTCTCCATAATAGCGACGATTTTTCAACAAATATAGAATAATAATTTCAAATATAAATAATATAAAAATTTCATAATTTTTATTGTTTTCAATTATGATAAATATTTGAATAAAGGAATTTATATTACTGTTAATTTGCAATATATAATTTACGGAACATATTTAGAAACCTTTACAATCTTAAGAGATTATTCATATTATCAGTAATATTTCCGTGTTCCGTTGTAATCGTAATATACTTGCTACGATAATGCTATCCGCAACGGATATTTTTACACACATTGTGCTAGTGATATTACATATCGACTTGTTAATTTTTACATAGGATTATATTTCTTTAATATTTTCATGTTCTTACAAACAGGCACTGGGAATAATTTGCGTAGGAATCGTTGGTCACGAATATCACAATGCTTATCGGAGCACTGCAGATCTTTTCTTTCTTCTCATAACGACTACTTTTATGATTGGCACTTTCATCCTTCTTCTCAGTTGTCTGGCGTCTCTTTCTACTGCATCTATTATATCCAAAACTATTCATGTAAGTACAAAAATTAAAAAAAAAAAGAGGGTCTATACTTTGTGTGTAAAACGCGAGAATTATTCTTAAGTATTAAAATTTATTTGCATAATATTGGAAAGTGAAAATTAAGGAAAGATGTTTTATTAATATCTTTTCTTAATTCATTATAATTATAAACGTTATATTGTTTAATACAGTTTCATTGAATTTTCAGGAACTCCTTTATCATTCCATTGCATTTGGACTATTACTTGCCGCCTCGTTGACACTTATGGTACACATCAATAACTATAGACGTTATAACTATGAGTTGTATTTAGGCGCTTCCGTAAGTACATTGTTATATTTATAAAAAATAGAAATATAATGTATAATAATATTTAATTCAGATTAGTTAATTTGTATATACCGTGTTACAAATCTAATGAATCATTTAAAGAATTTAAATTAGCGATTTCCAGTAAATTTTTTCTTAGGAAGAAAGATGATTCGTTAAGTTTGGACATTACAAGTACATTATAATTAAATTTAAGTTACATCAAATCTACAAAAAAATAACGCTTTAATTTTTATCTAGATTTGCGGTCTGGTAAACGCAGGTTTATATCTCTTCAGCACAATCATCGCTCTTCGTACTTATAGAGGAATCTAAATACTCGAATTATGCGATTACTAAAAAACGAAAACAGATTCTTCATATACGAATCATGGCGAAACGTTTTACAAGTAAAGTGTGTATATTTTAGGAATTTCGTTACACTTATTAAATTAATTTAAATTATACAACGAATTTCAATTGCTGGCTAATATTTAATACTTGGCGACTATTTAGAAGGTGCCGAAGAATATTCTTATGTTACATTTACATATTTTATAACATATAGCATTCACATATTTTTTATTTTTATATAATCATTGGTTCTCACAGACAAAATTATAAGATTATAACATTCATTACATGTTATTCATGTTACTCATGTTATTCTAATTGTAAATGAAATTAAAAAATTACTTTTCGTGAAATAATAAAAATTAAAGTAAGAAACACATTACCTCAAATCTTATCTGAATTTTATTATTGTATATATTTTATATTAATATGAGTCGTTTACATTTATAATATAGACTTGATACGATTATGTAATCAATATGCTCCTACGAAATCAATATTTAATATAAATGTATTTATTTTATATGTGCATACACAATATTTATATATCTCAAATAAATAAGAAAGAATATAAACTTCTATCAAGATTTACACAGAGTTTTGAATATTTGTGTGATTAACAACTTTAATAAATCAATTTTTATGGCATTTGTGCTCATTATAATTTTTTCATATAAAATTATGGTAAACTATGAAAAGTCTTCCTCATAAATATATGATAATATAAAAATAATAAACAATGTATTTTATCAATTGAATAGTAACTGTTTATAACTTACATTTGTAATAATTGTAATTATCAACATTTGTAAAAATTTATAATTATCAATACTAGACGATTAGATATTTATTATTAAATATAAATATTAAATTAATATTATTACTTATAATTATTATCGTTACTAAAGAAATGAACAAAATTTTAAAAAATTCAAATGTTATTATTTCTAAAGGAAAACTTAATGCGACAGTTTAAAAAGAATAAAAGATAACTAAGATTTAGTTGCTTTTATAAGAAAATTATTTAGGTTCTTATTATATTTGTAACATTATTTTTTGGAAAAAAATTGTGCAAAATTTGCCACTGTATGTCATGTCATGTACACATCATGTCTCTTTGGTGCATATACTTTCAATGATGAATACATTATCTTTATAAATTAATTATTTAGTTTTCCACTCTATCTCACTTTTACAAGTGTTCTTTCTCTTACTCATTATATCATTTTATTCTTCACTCCATCTCTCTGACTCGTTTGTTCTACTTTATGGCTTTTGTTGGCTTATCGTACACATAATCACAAATTTGTGATTAACAGTTTACCTCAAAATTTTGATCCGAATAACACGCGAAGATATCGAAGTGTTCTAAATAAAAAAGTGCTTTAATTTCTTTCTTCTGACATTTGTTTCCCGTTTATCGAGATTTCATAAAACAATGCAGCAAAAATTCAGAACTATCATTTTCAATGCGATAGAAACATCATGAAAAGTGAAAATTTCTCTGCGTTGGAAATTATAAAAAAGGAAAAAAATAAGAAAAAACTACTGCAGACTTAATAAAAACAAGAAATAAAAAATATGAAATTTAAGAAATAAAAAAGAATTATTTATAAAATTTAAAATATCCATTGATGTTATCCATTGGAATCCATACAGTTATATTATACAGCAATTATTTTTATAATTTTCAATAAATTATTAACAGTTTTATTTTAAATAATAGCATGAAAGAAAAACATGTACAAAGTATTTAAAATATCTGATTATATATTATACTGATTATATATAGTAACTGTTGACTGATTTTTAACAAAATAATTTTTATTAATATCGTATATTGATAAGAAATTTTTTTTGCTATCTTTGTAATAGTTCCAAGAAGAAAATGATAAGTAACTAACACAAGTTACTAAAATATTATCAAAAGATAGTATATCAATCTCAATTGTATGATATCAACAGTGACGTTCTTCGCACACTCAAAATCTATCGTTTCAGTCAATCACTAACTGCCGATGTAAAATTACGCTACCGTACTTCCATCAGGTTAGTTCTCACGCACCATGTGCATCATATTCTATTTCTATACTCACGATAGCCATGAGCATGCATCTTAATTAACTATTTATTGTCAATATGTAAGTAATTCTTTTATTTTGTCAAAGATGAAGGGATGAATAATTTCATTAAATTAAATATAAAAATTATAATTAGCTAATAATGGTGAGGTAAGTTTCTGCAAATATATTGCAGCGTTAAAATATTTATGAGATTTTCTTATATTGTTGAGGAAGTTTAGAAATGATTTTTCATTCATAGTCAGTGATTTATTTTTAACTTTATTATTTTAATTTTTTATTGTAGAATATAAAAAAATTGGTATATTTTATGTGAACAGTATACTTTTTTAATTGATTATATTGCTATATAGTCTTACATAATTTATTTCAATCCTTTAAAATTAGAAAATATATTACTTTTATTTAGTATGATAAATTATAATTTAGATAATAAAGTAAATTTAGAAACTATGAAAGATTATAGTATGATAATGTATAATTAGTGACACATTGCGGAAAAAATTTTTTAATACAAGAACAAGTTAACGTTGAACGAGGATTTATCATTCATAGATAGTGACAGATATTCTCGGTCTTAATCAAAGTCGTTGTGATAAATTTTTAACTCATACTACGCACGCGTGTATGTGTGTATGGGTGTGTCAGGTTCAAAAATAACCTGTGATTGCGAGCGGCGTTCGCTTTCGTAGAACATGACTTGGACTATTTCCGAAAATTTTTATATTATTGATTTTATTATTTCTCGATAATTATGTAGTTATCTGTCACGTTTAGTTTTCATATAAACCTGTAAAATTCCACTTTCAAACTTATATATAAATTTCAAGGCTATTTTGAAATTAAAGAATTGCATGCATAATTTTTTAAAGAGGCGTACAGAAAAATACATTTTCAATTACGTTGAATTTTTCCGATAAATCCGATTTGTATAATATTAAATAATTGAATGAAACAGTCATATTATTATAAATAATTTTTATAGTTTTCGTACAATATATATATTTTTTATAATTTCTGTATAATGTCTGTATCATAAAAATTGTAGTAGTTTATTTCATGTTTCTGAAAAATTTGCTAATAACACTTACACTGAATTATTGATAGAAGCAATGTGCAAGTACTCACTTCTACATAATTTTCTTATCATGTTAGATTACAATACAAATACAGATACAAAATACAGATTTCTCATCGTATTATGAAGTTATTAATTCTGCATGTTCTTTTTATTAATATGGTATTGAAAAAAATGCAATTTTGATACAATTATACTAAGTAAATTATGTTAAATTCAGATTAATAATAAGCTTTTTATTTATATTAAAGGAATATTATAAACGTAACATTTTATGCTACATTAAATTATTATGTTAATATTAATAAATTTGTTTTCTAGAAAATTGTAAAAATGCTATAATTCTGATTGTAAAAAGTATTCTTTTAATTTACATAAACGCAATAAAAATTATTAAAGTTGTTAATTAAAAATTTGTCTAATCTAAGTTACAGGATTCAAATATGTAATTATAACCTTTTGAGAAGGGCTGTTACATTACGTATGTTATATTATTACATTTACATATTTAGTGAGATTTTTTGTTGTAGATCTTCACATTTTGATTTTGATTTATCTATTACGCAACATTTTTATCCACGTATATTAAATGAAATTTTTATAATTTGACAACTACAAAAAGAATAATTTTTTTATTCCAGAACTGACATTAGAAGATAAGATAACAATGTTGAGTTTTACCATCAACCTTGACTATTTAAAAAGCTGGAATAGCATTTTTAAGATTCTACATTTGGTATAAATTAATATTATTTCGTTCATTTAATTGTTGTAGGAGGAGATTATATATCTCTCTAATTGATATTTTTAATTTTTTAGGTGCTGGGTACGATTTGCGTTGGAATCATCGGTAACGAGTTTAATGGCCCAGCTGCTTTATCCTACACTCCATTATGCTTTTTTCTTATCATAGCATGTACTTTCTATATTGGAACTTTTATTCTCTTTCTCAGTTATATGCTATCTCCTTCTGCTTCGTCTATTATACCTAAAACAATTTATGTAAGTAATTCTATAAAAAACTACATATTTAAAATCATCTATTTTTACGTAATTAATAATTTATTTAATCTATTAGTCTTATAAGTAGTTTTTATAAGATGAGAAAAGATGGTTTTAAGTGCGAGAAATCTGTTTAAATAACATTGTAAACATGAATTATTAGAGAAAGCCGTTTTAGCATAATTTATTTTAAAAATTATATCGATTGGTATATATAACAATTTCTTGTTTAAATTTTCAGGAATTCCTTTATCATACCATAGCGTCTGTACTATTGCTTGCGTCTACTATAGCATTGATGGTGCATATACATAAGAAAACTGTTGTAATTTTTGACTATAGCTTGTTGTTAGCAGCTTCCGTAAGTATAACACATTTGTAAAATATTTATTGCGTATTATTCCTATAAAACATTAAATCCTTGATTCAAAAAAATTTAAATTTTAATACAGTAATATTATACTATATACACATAGATATATGTATATGTATATTGTAAATATACTATATGTATGTATGTATACAATATATGTACGTATTAACAATTTGTATGTATTATATTGCAGAACGTCGCAAATAACTGAAGCAAATATCTATAGATTATTTTTCAGATTTAGATTAACTTCTATTAGTGAAAATGTGTCAGAATTAAAAAAAAAATTTATTTATTAAGTCTGGACATATTGTATTTTGTAGTTATATGTTATATTTGTGTCTGTTATTACATTGTCGAAAAAATGTATTTATTTTTATTTAGATCTGCAGTCTGGTAAACACCGTTTTATACATCTGCAGCGCTGTCATGGGCTTTGGAACTTATGGAGATGGAGATTAAAAAATTAAATTATACGTTTGTAATTTTCTAAATAGTAAAAGTTGATTACTCCTACATGAATTGTTTTTACAAGTTAGACTTACATATTTTAAAAAATTTATTTAATTAAATCAATGTGAAAGCGTACAAAGAATTTTAACTGTCTGACTATATTTGTTATAAGCGAGTATCAGAAAAGTTTTGAAGAATGTTGAAGAAAGTTTTTATACTATATCTTTTATAGATCATTGTAATAGTATTCATAAACATTCGCTACAAGTGTGAGTAGTACCTTTGCAAATTATGTAGACATATCCCCCCCCCCCCCAATAAAACAGTACGTGAAATTCACGTTATTGTTAGATGGAATCCACATTTGCACGTGATTTTACGTGGCAATTACGTGGATTTCACGTACTGTTTTATTGGGACCAGACATCTCCAAAACATGTCCTATGAACATTTTTAGAACGTAGGAACATTCTTAGAATGTTTTTGAGATGTCTTTGGAAGATTTGTGTTGGGTATTTATTTTATATATGTATATAATATTTATTAAATAAATAACTGAGAAAAATTATAAATTGCATAATTAGATTTCACATTATTAGAATTCATATAATATGCAAAGAAACTGGATAGTTAAATTTTTCAACAGATAGATTATTTTTATAAGAAACAATTTATTATAGTTTTCTTATTTTATTTCTTGCGTGTCTGTACTTGACTAGCATAATAATTCGAGAGTTTTTGAAGTAAATAACTTTGTATATTGTTTAATTTTATTTTTTTGATATTTTGTATTTATATTATTGTTAAAGTTCATTTTAGACAATCTATCTATAATTCAGATTTAAAAATTATATAATTTTAAATGTTGTGTATTTGATATGTATGTGTTATATTTATTATATAATATAAATAATATTCTATACATACATGCATTTATAATGTAAATACGTACAACAAAATCTGTAAAATGCAAATAATTAAAATATGTAATATTGAATAAAAACATTCAGTTTGTAATGTTATTTTATAAGAATAATACGCAATAAATATTTAACAGTTTTTTTTTTGCAAATGGTAATTTTAAAGAAAACCATACATAAAGTATTTAAAATATATCTAATTATATTGTTAATATTTTCAATATATTGATATAGTTATCAATTATTAATTGGTTAATTATAATTTTATTATGATCGTCATATTTATTTGTATCAAATCGAATTTTATCAATATTGTATATATTATATATATATATTAATAAGAAATTTCTTATTTTCGATATTCTTTAGCTTTTTTTCTTGTTGAATACTTCTATAACCAAATTATCAATAGATATGTCAATCTTATCTATATGATATTATCAATAATGTCTCCCGTTCTCTTATTTGAACCCGTCCAAGCCAAGTCAATTGTTCCGCTTTAGTCAATTGTTAACCGTTGATATGAAAATAACGTATTTTCTTTAGGTTAGTATAGTTCTTCACTATGTGCACCACATTTTGTAATCCAAGATAGTTTGATTCATGAGCACGCATTTGAATTACTTAATTATTTGTTAGAGTGATGTATATTGTTTTAGATTTCAAATCACTTAATCTTTGTTCAAAATGGATGATTTTATGTATTAAGAATAATAAATAATTTCACATATTAAGAATAAAGCATAATTAACTTTGATTTTTAGGATTGATATTACAACAAGCTAACAATGAATATTATCATCAATACTAATTATTTGAAGAGTAAGAACGGTGTTCTTAAATCTCTAGAACTGGTATACATTATTATTATTTTAATTATTATTTGTTTATTTAAATTGTTATTATAATTTCTCGATTAATTGAAAGTATTTTTAATATCATCTTTGAAAATAAAATTATTAATTAATTATTAAATTCGTAATTTTCCAGTAAAAATAGATTTTATCTTTAAATAAAACAATTTTAAGATTTTATGATTCTTTAGATTTTATTACAATACATGTATGATATTTAATGGAAAAATTGATATTATCTATTGTTAATTGAAAAACATAATTTGCCAAATATGCCAAAAAAATCTTGTAATTATAAGATAATTTTGAATCTAATAATAAGATGAGATTTTATCAATTTCTCCATTAGTTAAAAATATTTCTTAATAAACATTTTGTTTTACTATTAATAGTAGATTTTTTATTAATTTTTATATTAATAGATTATATTTTTTTAACTAAATGTTCTCAATTTTTTATTAACAGGTACTTGGCGCAATCTGCATAGGAATTATTGAAACTTGCTATATTACTCCTAACTCTTTATATCCGACAGATTTTTTCTTTCTTATTATAACATCTAGTTTCTTTATTTGCAATTTTATTTTTTTTGTCAGTTACTTGATATCTCCTCTTACTGAATTCAACCTACCTGGAACAATTCTTGTAAGTTGTTCAAAATGTATAAATAAAATTGATTTATTGTACGTATTTAGTTTATTCATTAATTTTGTCCAGTAAGTTAAGAAAAGTTCTTCTAAAAGCCAAAACATGTTTAAATAATATTTAAAATAAATTATTAATAGGAAAGCTGATGTAATTTATTTTTAAAGTTATGTTAATTGATATAATTTTTTTAAACTTTCAGGAACAAAATCATAATTTTTTTGCAGCCATTCTAACAATTATACCCTCGACGCAACTGATAATTAAAATACATCTCGGTAATAAAGCGTTTTTTAATTATGAGGCGTTATTAGTAGCTTCTGTAAGTATAATATTGTATTTGTAAAAAATCATGATGCTAGAAATTGAAATTGTAACAAGTATTAATATTTTACACACACACACACACACACACACACACACACACACACACACACACACACACACACACACACACACACACACACACACACACACACACACACACATGCGCGCGCGCACACATAAGTATAACATTTTTGCTTATATGTTTAGAAATACATAATTGGTTCGTTAGATTTATGACATTAATATCTTTCAATTAAAGTACATTAAATTTATAAATAACTTGTTTTATAATAATTTGTTAGACACATATGTTTATAATTATATATTGGTAAATTATTAGATTCTATTGTGAAAAATTTATAAATTTTTTTTTAGATTTGCGGTTTGACAAATACCGTTTTATACATCTACAGCGTTTTCTCTTATAGAGGTGTCTAGAAATGATAATAACGGAATATCATAAAGTAATTAAACAGTCACATAATTGTGTAAGTGAAATTAGATACTATTATTATACACATTATGGGTTTTATAAGTTAAATTTATATATAACTTTATTTAATTGGATAAATGTACAAACGTTGTATAATGAATCTTAACTAAGTCAAATTACAATTGACTTAGCATGGCCCTCGCTTTAATTAATTTTTTGAAAATATATGCTATTTTGTAAAATATTTTCTTAATGCACATAATTATATGCAACATTCATAAAAATGCAAGTATTTTTTCAATTTATAAATATAATTATGTTAAATAAAAATTATGTTAAAATGCATATTTTCATGTTGTTATCTTTCGTTGAAATTTTTTTGGCGTTTCTGTCAGCTGTTCAGAGCAGACAGGCAAAGCATTCCGAGTAGCACGTGCCAGAAATAGACAGTAATTTCCCTTGTGTCGAATGCTATGCGGGGGGTAACGACATTCAGACTTTGTGGATGCATAGGCCTACACCCTCAGTCAGTTTAAAAGTATCACCGGTTGTAATCGCACTGTGTTCTTCTAAAAATTGCCATCAGAGGACAAAAGTTCAACGATTATATATTAAATTGTAAAAATAATTAAATCTTTCAAGACGTTAAGATCAGCATTATTGAAAAGTCCTTTTATTTATATTGAAGATTTTTTATTAATTTTTTTATGTATTTATAAATTTGACAAAATTTATGTAGAAAAATTGTGCTTAGATAGTTTGTTGAAGATTTATTGTGTACTGAACTACATTTTTCATTTTAATTATTGCAACAAAAGAATTACATGAAGGAATATTTTCGAGCCCAAGTGGACAATTGTGGTAAATTCAATTATCCCAGAGGACGAGAAAGAAGTGAAAGAGGACAAGCATTTAAATACCGGTGCAACAAGAGAGTTACATGAAGGAATATTTTCGAGCCCAAGTGGACAATTGTGGTAAATTCAATTATCCCAGAGGACGAGAAAGAAGTGAAAGAGGACGGGCATTTAAATACTAAGTGGAAAGATTCATTCATAAAGAACGTCGGAGAGATCATATAAACGAGAGAGTAACGAATATTGCAGTTCAAAAAACAGGCATTAAATTAATTACTTACAACACAAAATTATAGTCATGAACAATATGGGACCTATAATTAGAATGTCATCCTCTGGTACGCATGGCGCGGGCGGTGTTGGTTGCTGCTGTTTCAGATGCTGCACGTGTATACATGTGGATTTCTTTAAGTCAATGCCAGGAATTATAAAAATTTCCGAAACAGTAAGTAACTGCAATTGCACGTATATTACTTGGCAGGTGTAAGGTTTGAAAGAATTATAAGAGAGTTTTGAAAAATACATAATAAAAATTTATATTTTTTTCAAAATCAAATAAACCTATTTTTAACTTGACAAATCTAGCAATCTTTATTGTATTTTACACAACGTTTTAACCAGACGCTTTCTGGTCCATCTCAAGTGGATTTACAATCAATAGCATTGAATGAAAATTGATAACAGTGATAATATACCTCAAGTGCTTTCTAACACGGATCCCAAAAAATGATATTTTACGTTTTAAAATTATTTTTAATTTTTTGACTACTTATGTAATTACGTTTACTTTATCCCACTGAAGTATATTATCACTGATATCAATTTTCATTCGATATTATTGATTGTGATCCACTTGAGAAAGACCAGAAAGCGTCTTGTCGAAACGTTGTGTAAAATACAATAAAGATTGTTAGATTTCTCAAGAAATCTTCTTCAAGAAAGAATGAACTTCTTAAAAATCGGATCTATTTGATTTTGATCTCACTAGCATTATAAAATTGATGGTATTGATATTTATATTTATTTGTCTAGTCACTTGCCAATTTTTGAAATCATTTATAAAACTTTTCAGTTATGATTTTTAAAATGTATAATTATAACATCTAAATTAAAATATAATTCCAGGTAATCAGTGGATTAATTCAAAGTTTGCTCATTAATTATGGCTTGAGGTATAGTTCATCTATTGGCTCGGCTTTCGAGGGTTCATTGACCACAGCATCCGCTTGTTTTCTGACTTCCGCTCTGTTACTCGCTTGCTATACAATTTCTGAAAAATCTTACAAGTTAATTCGATCGTCACTTTTTGTACGTATATTTATCTCAAACTGAAATATTATACATATACGGAAAAACGTATTTTAAATAAATCCATTACCATAAATAATTTCTTATTAAAACGTTAATATTTATAATTTTTTGTCACATAATTTAAATAATGTATTTATTATTAATATTATAAGTTAAGAATTATCCCTTACACTTTTGCTTTTTTATCAATATTAGGAGATGATGTTCAATTCCTTAGCCTGCTTCCTGTATTTAAGCTCAGCATCATACTTGGCTTTTGCCACTAAATTATTTCTGATGACCGAGTATTATCTGAGACCCGGCTTCGACGTTTATCCTGCCATGACAGCCGCTTATGTAAGTTTATCAATGTAACCGCAAATCGTGGACTTAACACTTTCACTAATTTGCGTCATTATTTGTTCACCTAACTAGAAATAAGAATTGAGAAAAAGAATTATAATAACGTTTATTGATATAATCATGATTTATTGATATAATCATGTTCAATATGACAAATCACTATGTGCTGAAGAACAAAAGGTGGAAATTTATTAGTAGCAAATGACTAATAGTGATTTTAATATAAATATTTTTAATTGTTCAGGAGTATCTCTTAAAAAAAAAGTGATCTTTTATTGCAGATTTTAAGTGGCGTTGTGGGAGTATTGCACGGAGCAGATGCTTATTTGTCGTTTGTGCATTACAAAACCGGAAGATGAATTATGATAATCACGAGAATACCAGCTATATAAATTTACGACGAGATATGGCAATTATATAAATGCCTACATCGTGACAACGTTAAACGACATTCTGGAGCACGGATTTCCAGAAGTATTAAGTGTTACATTGGGCATGAATTTACTGTGTAATTAATAATATTATAATAATTTTAGGATATATTAATTATAATATGAGATTACAAAATAATATTATTAAAATTAATTTAAAATTAATTAAGTAACATTACTACATTGCCATTAACAATATTGATATATAAAATATTAATAAATTATATATATAAGACAAATTAATATTTTTAAACTGCGCATATTTTTTATAATTTTTTCTAAATAATGACATTTTAGTTGATTAAATATGATAAACCGGAATTAAATCAATTTTACGAATTACACATACTAACAACCATTTGCAGTATTGCTTATCAATTTGAGGCGTATCTGACATGCTTACTAACTCAATATTTCATTGAAATTTGGTGCGTCAGAACTGCTGCACTTACGTACATGAAAAAATGGATAGTATTTAAAAGATTATTGATGAATCATCTAAAGACTTATACAGTTTCATTACGTTAATGTATACGTGATATGAAATAAACATCCATAAGAAATACAATAAGAGTATTCAATCGTCGCTTTGACGTAATATTTCCAAATATTAACGTGCTCTGCATTCTCAAAAGAATTAAATTTGAAAATAATAACGATTAGCATACTTTACACTCCTATGACAAATAATATCTTATTTGAATGCATAATAAAATTATTAATAGATAACAAATAGGAATTATACAAATGAAACACTTAAAAAATTGTCGCGTATACAAGCGTTATCCAAAAAAGCAAATGTTAATTTATACAACTTATATTTGCAAATATGAATATATTTTTATATTTATTGTCTTTATGATTTACAATTAAAGAAAATAGATAATACTATAAGAGTTTAATATTGAACATTTCCAAAGTGTACGAACTTACAGAACATGTCTTCAATTAATTTAGTTTTTTTTCTATATAAAAACATAAAAAAGTTTATCGTCTTTCTCAATTGTGTTTCGCGTTCTCTTTTAGTCTGTACGAGGAATTTCAATTCGTACCAGGACATACCTGGACCCGGGATGGTGAATGGGAATCGCGGACCTCGTGACGTGTCTCTACCTTCTCTCTCTCTTCTCTACCGAATCTTGTACACGTGCATATCTGTTTCACTTCCTCAAATGTCCTTCCCCTTCCTCGTACTCGTTGTCTATATTCTTTCTCTTGCTCCGACCATCGTTCGGCCTTTCCTTCCGTCATTCTCGTTGGCGCCTCGCCGAGTGTATCGCACGACCGCGGCTGACAGTTTACCTCAAGTATCTCGATCTGACTGACACGCCGGTGGATTCGGAAGTGTTCCGAACTATCGAAACTGTATTTGTTTCTTATTTTTCTTCCTCTGTTAATTGAGATAACGTGGAACTGAAAGCGAAAGAAATTGGGAACTGTTCCCTTTCTTTGCAAAGGAGAAGTGACAAAGGATGGAAGCACACGTTAGGAACGTGAACAACAGCATAAATATTGTGACAGAAGGTAATACTTCAAGCATAGTAAATAAAAATAATTAAGGAGTATTCTAAATTAGACTACTCAACAATAGCAGTCTTAATTATTTATTACTTATCAAAATTTAAATTGAGGAGCTTTCCAATATCAGAAAACTATATAATGTGTCAGATGATGGAAAGTCTAAATTTGTGTAAACAGTGTTAATAATTTATTACAAAACGTATTTTTGCTTATTTATCAAACTTTAGAGGAATATTTAATAAATAAATAGATAATTAATTAAATATTCAAATCAGCTAACCGCAAATTCTGCGGATTTATGTATAGTAATGGTTATTAGAAAATGAGAATAATAATGTTAAATAATATCTGCGATCTCGAAGAAAGTATTTCTTAAAGAAAAATCTACATTTTTACTCAAGCTACTTCGAGAAAGTACATTAGAAAATATTCGAAAGTGAGGCATAAGGGCTTCTTTAATACAGATAAGAAATAACTCAATGATAAGGCTTAATATCTCCATTGTCTTAGTATCTCCAACAAGATATACATTTCTAAAAGATGCTTAGGCTATTGCCGTTATAAAACAGTAAAGGAGACGAATGTCTGCTTCGTTTGAGAACATCGGCACTCTCGTTAACGGGACAGCTTAATTATTATGACCTAACAACAAAGTGCATAATGTATGTGCTCACAGATGTTACTGCATTTGTCGAACACCAATCACGATCACATAATTACAAAATTGCTCCATCAATTAACCTATCAATCTTAACATTAATTCTTCAGTATTCAATCTTTAAGTTGTCATAATGATCACAAATACCCAGATGGAAATGCATGTAGAAAAATTTTAGCCTTATTTTAATTTTAAAATATAATATATAATATATTGCGTAATAATTCTACATCTAAATTTTAAAATCAATAATTCTAAATGTAATTATTGCAACATGTAGCAATCTTTAAAAAATTGATATCTGAAATAAATTTCTATATAATTGTAACATTAGTGAGAATTATCTTAGCACAATTATTACTGAATACATTTCAGAAATTAATTTTTAATTATTGTAAAAATCGTTGCAGCATAAAATAGTACAATTATTATTCAAGTAATAGTAAAAAATTCTTTTTACTTTTTATTTTTACATAACTTTGCTTCATTATTTTGTCAACATTTAGAACTTATAATTGTAAAATTCTATTTCAGCAAAAGATATGCGTTTTGCAGAATTTTGGGACAATTATTGCGAAATGCAGTGAATGGAAAGATGCAATAATTGTGCATTTATTGCAAAAGTTTCCTATCTGGGTATTTTATCCGAAATAGCACGCAGGTTATCGATAGCATTATTAAGAACTTTTATTAAGAGTGTTAATGCGCAAAGTGAGTGAAAACGTATAAATCAGCGAAAGTAGGCCTTCGTGATAGCCAACGTAAATAGACTTCTATTTTCAATGCTTTATAAATTCGATTCATTTAGCAAATTCGAAGAAGAAATTGAATGTTAATGCACTGTGTGTTAGTGAAGAAGAACGATCGATGTGAAATCTTTAATGCAATTGGACCACGATTAACGAAAGTTTGCGATGCGAAATGTGCAGACGAAAAGAAGGTAAAGGAAAAGGAAGAGCTTGGAAAGTAGATCGCGCCCCAGACCAAGCAGAATGGTCATTCAGCATCCGCGAGATCTCTAATTGAGATCCTTGCCGAGACCTTGAGAGACTAATAACTCGTATATGACCGGATCGGACGCATTGCCAACGGGAGAAGGTTGAATCGTAAACGCACGCGGGCATTCCGATCCGTAAGCCTGTCGTTGTGTTGCATATTGCGGAATTGCATCACGTGAGTCTCATGCCGATGCTGTGAGCCCTGTTGAGAGTGCTGGCGAGTAGCAACTGCGAGCGCATTGAAAGCAGCTCGAAAGAAATTGTTTCGACGACGAGACAAATTCCGCGGGGGTGCAATTACAGGTGAATAAAAGAAATTCCACGTGTGCGGAAAAACATCGCTGTTATATGAAAACTAATATTTAGAAGAAATCTGTCTCGTAACACTCATTTTTTGAAAAGATTGTTTCTCCATTATTTTTTAGTATTTAT
>JAJVSH010000028.1:406208-484116 GCA_021460005.1 Tetramorium alpestre | reverse complement strand
ATATTATTAATAATTTAGATATTTTTATCCATCAAAAAATAATTTATATAATTTTTATAACTTTGTCAAAAAATTCACAAATTAGTATATTTTTTGGTCTCTTATAAATGTATGTAATCTTTGAAATGTTTTCTGTGCAATTAAATTACCGTCGTAAGTCAAAGTAAAATGTATCTGGGTCAAACGCACTGCCATGAAGAACAAGTCGTCGAGCGAAATATAATGCCACGATAAAATGCAATCGTGCAAAATTTTTTAAATACTATAGTTTCTGTACAAGATAACACATTTTCCTTAGTTTTCAAGCATATTTATATAAGCTGTCTTGACATATTTATTTTTGCATTCATGTATGTGTTTATACATTTAAATGCTTTAAGATCAACTTAGTTTTTCGTGAAAAACTAGGCCTTCTAGGGAAAAAAATCTGTTTTTCAATGTACAACATTTTTAGAGACAGATGAACAATAACGTAGTAAATACAAAAGCAAGAATAATGTTACTTGCAGAAATCGACAGTAATTCTGACAGACTGCTGTTGTAATATTGTTCACGGTTTCATAGTTCGATCAGCAAAGTTCTTATTTTTATGATTGTTTTTTTCCTGCGTGTTGCAAACCGCAAAAAGAAATAAAACTATCATGCTGATGGAGTTGGTTTGCGCTTGTTACAATATATGTACATAAGGTTGCTGTAGTTTTTATTACCGAACTTAAGTAACTGATAAAAATATCGATTGATCAGTACATAAGTGCGATGGTACAAATCCATGGAATTTTTTATTGCGTAATAAGAAAGTGGCCGAATTTTCATGTTTCACGGTGCTCAACTTTCGAATCGAACGTGTATTTTAATGTAACATGTATTTCGTAATTTACATAAAACCTGATGAACAAATTATTACACACTATTACAAACTGTAACGTTAATTAAAAACTTTTTTAAATGTAGCTTTAATGTTATACTTATCTGTACATTATACAGTTGAAATCTGCAGTATCATCATTTCAGTTTAATAATATTTTAAATATATGCAATTTATTTGAAATATTAGTAATTAATAACATAAAGAATTAAATGAGCGTGAAATTTACTGGAGGCTAGAGCAACATGGATTTCAACGAACAAACACAAGCGTGCAGCATAGCGGAAACGCCTCTCGTCTAAAGTTGCTCGTCTCTGATTAACGTGGCATACAAGAACCTTGGAGAGCACCTTTCTCTAGGAAGCGAAATAATTCTGTTAATAATGAACGGCTGTCACGCAATAGTGAACAGAAAGATTGAAAACTGTGGGCACGATTGATCCTGTAACTAATTTTCTTTCACGTAAAAACTCTTGATGGAACTTTACATTCTTGTGGCAAGACGAACTAATTTACTTTAGCAGTAAATCACTTTGCAAAATCTTTAATTGTTTATTTTTTATATAAATGCTAAGTGAACTTACAATTTGTATTAAAATTTCGAATGATTAAGAGATAAATTAGTATTATATTTGTTGTTGATAATTGTGTGATTTTATGAAAATTATGATATTTTATTCTTAGATTTTCTACATAAATAATTATTTGTCAATGTGTATTAACACTTAATATATTAAAGTAATTATATGATATACTATATAATAAAAATAAATTATACAATTAAAATGTAGTGTATGTAATAGTAAAATGTATGTAATAATTATAATGAAATGAAAAAATATATAATATATTGAAATTAAACTGTTTTAAATATTTGCACAGATTTATCAGTTACTGTTTAAAGTCTCAATGCCACACGTAATGGAGCACAAGTTTTATGTCGCTCGCCTAAAGAGACACTCTTATCGGCTATCACGTCACTGTATAATCCTTGATGTTTCATCAGTGGCACGTTCTCCCGTCTCTGGACGCATTCAATCCTCTTTACAATTAGTTTGCAACGATCATGAAATCGACGCATGCTGATTGAGAAAAAATATCTATAGCGCAGTCTTTGCTATCGCGTATAACTTTTACGTATATCGATATGGATATAAGTTGCTCATTTCTTTTTAGTACTATTTTCTGATAGAATAGGAGATATTTTTATGTAATCGATGAAAAATTTAAGCATGCGGAATAAAATGTATTGACCACTCATGCGAAACGAATGACACCTTTTCGCCCATATAAATTGTAAATGTGTTCTTACGATTCTTTCAGCGTACATGCCCACATCAGAGGCATCTCTCACTACCGAGGAGGAAGACGCGATTGTGACGTTGGTGGTCGTTGTGATCGGCATTATCGTCGCCATAGTAGTATTGTTTTCGATGGGTATCTTCATAGATTGCAAACATCAGTACGTAATAATAAAAGCCTTTTTTAAAATATCTACATTTTGCTGGTCAAACAATTTTTGTAAATAACAGCGCGTGCGATGTCGTTTAATATGCACAGCAAAACGTTATATTTAGATAGACTGTATAAACTTAGGCAGAATGATGTATTCAATCATGTTTTGTAGAACATTCCATAGAATGAGAATAAAATCGCTTATCATTATTAATGGATATTATTACAGAGAGAAAAATTCTTTGAAGAAGAGAAAACTGAGACTGAAAATGCCGCCGCTCACACGAAGAGGCCGGAAAGATGACGTAAAAGCCTTAGCTTCAAATATGTATTCTGGTGGTACAGATGAAACCCAATTCAAAGCGAGGGATGCTATAGTTTGATGTTCGGAAGAATTACGGAAAATTTGAAAACATTACATGTTTCATAAAGACTCTTTACGAAAAGTTTGAATCTTACGACGATCAACTAGTATTTAATACTGAAAAGTATAAGAATAGGAGAAGTGTATTGAAATATTCCTTAGTCATAATTTTCGAAAAGACATTTGCCTATTGTCGTTATTTATCAAAGATATGTGATTTAATGATATGTATTTTGTAAATAGAGTTGATAAGTTCGGAAAAATGGCGACTTACAATTAAGGCTAATCCAAACAATGATGTACTTATTTTCTATAACAAATAGATATAACAATATTTGAACAATTTAGATAATGCATAGATAAAGTAATCTTGAAAATTTATAAAAAAATATAGCTTTTATATTTATTAGTTTGCGATGAATTTGAGTCAAGTATTGAAATAAAGATTATTCGCGTAGCAGTCTTCACAAACAAAATTTAAATTTATATATTTTGATATTAAATTTATAGCACAATGTTATGTACATAAATATTCTTTATTCAATGCGAGTAGCGATATATACGAAGAAACTAATTTATTTAGAATGCAAAAAGTTGCCTAAAAATTTAATGGCATACATATATTAAAAGAAACTATATTTTGTAAGATGATGTCAACGTCTGATCAGTAAACAGCATTCTTTGCGCTTTCATTTGGATCGAGATGCATTTTCTCAAATATTGCACGTATTGGAGAACATTCTCAATATGCGCGAGATTAATCTTCATATCGTTCCTTATCTTCATAGTGCGCTTTTCTTACTATGAATTCCATTCGCGTTTGCAGTGAGCAGAGGCGAAACCATAAATATTAATATTCAAAAAATTCGAACAGAAGAAAAATGTCGCAATTTTGAAACAAACTTAAACAATTGTAAAATATGTAAGATTTGTTATTTGCTGTGAATTCATGATATATATTTCTTGATGTATAACTTATAAATTGTTAATTATTTAATTGAACTTATATTAATGATAAATATGAAAATGTGAGAAAATCTAAAACCATATATAGAATGAAATTTAATATTAAATTATTATTTTACAAAATCTCGTCATAAAATATGTAGTTTTTGTATTAATAAGTAAACAGCATTATTATAGAAATTGTATATAAAAATTAATATAATCATATATTTAACCTAAAAATTCGTTCACGCATACAATTTTTTATGATTATTGTCGATATAACTTTATCGTACAGGAATATTTTATAGATGAGACATAAATAACAAGAATAATAACAATATGATAATTGTTATTTTCTAACTGTGCGTAATGTAACAAACAGTGTTCACAGTTGTAAAGATTTTTTTAACTACAATGTTTTTTTATAGAAAACAAATGCGAAAAGTTTTACCCTAAATTTAACTGTGATCTAAAAGTATTTGTTATCTATGTTCTACTTATGTTGATAATAATAGAATATCAATTATTTTTATACGGAATAAAAAATATTTTTGATTCTATATATGTATGCACTCACTTATTTTTAATATAAAACAAATAATGATACAAATATTACAAAGATATATCACATTCACTCCTAAAAAATAACATCATCTAAGAAAACAAGAATCTTAAAAGCCAAACTGGTTAATTCCGTAAAATAAAAAGCAAAAGTATGTTCAAGTTGTAAATTAATCGTAATAGTTCTGGTATTAAAATTAAGAAATTTTGTAAAAAGTGGACTTGATCGACCCTTTTAATTTGACTTCTGAGGAGTTTATATAACATGAGCATTTAAAACAGAATATATAGATAAGTGTGCCTTATTTTTACAATTAAATATCATAGGGAAAATATATAAATATGTATGGTCCTTAGCAGAAATATTTCAAATTAAATTTCAAATTTGTTATGTTTTTTTGAAGAAAATTTTTGTTGTCATTTTATTATAGATATTACAGATAATGTTAATGTAAAACATATTGTTTATAAAGACTGACCATAATTGATGAAATTAATCTATAGAATTGATTAATAAGTATTAATTTTTTATAATTTAACATAATTCATGTATGACTCTTTTCTTATTCAATAATACATAGGTTGAAATAAATTTATTTTCAGTCAACAGATTTATTGACAATTCTACAAAGGAAGAATATAAATGTTTTTCTCACAGTTACTTCGAATGATATTTATACCAAAGGATTTTTCCGGAGGAATCATGTAGAAAGAGAATTTACTCATATAATGCGTATAAGTAATATGCGCTATCGTTTTCTACGCCAAAGATACTATTTAAACTATTGTCATTGGACGAATATCTATAAACATTTTGTTTATCTGTGAATGTGTATTTGTACTTTGTATTTTGTATATCGATGATGTACTTACATATAAATACTGGTGTACATAAATATTGGTAACACAAATTAACATTTATTTATATGTAAACCCATCTTGTCTTGTTTTTGTTAATTATTATTATCAATTCACCAATTCATTTTCCAATAATTTGCTTATATAACAATATATACTATACTACTAATAACACACACACACACCCACACACACACATACACATACACATTACGCGTCAAATTTAATGCATGTATGATATATAAATAATAATATGTAGCATCAACAAGATATAAATCATTCTTGAGTTTCTCGAATCTAATCTAGTTTTACATTATATAATACTTTATATGACTATGTACCATTTTGCAAATTGCATACAGTGATATTGACAATTATATGACGTATTTATTATACGTATTTTAAGCTGCTATTATATGTATAAGTAACAATATAATGCAATAAAACTTACTATATATAGATTATGATTTAATGAATACATATGTATATGTGTATATGTGTGGAAAGCTTGACTCTTTTATATTTAAGAAGCATTGATGCAATCATAATTCTTTCAATGTAAAAATATAAGTAAATTACAAAATATGCATTATATTAAATCTATATTTTTAAGTATTATCACGTCGTATAATTTGGTATTATTTTTTAAATTCTTGTACCTAAATACTTGAACTGCGATAGAACTATTAAAAGTTAATGAATCATTTTGAAAATATTTTTCAAAGTTTTATTATAATATATAATATTTTCTTTCAAAGCTCGTGAAAATTTATATTCGTTATTTTAAACTATGTAATACATATGTGTACTAAGTTACTTTAATAAAAAATACCATAGAAATTAAGAAAATGGAAATTTAAGGAAAAGGTTTTAGGGAAAAGTTTATCAAAAATAAAAACAATTCGTAAAAACTGATCTACAGTTGATTAAATGTGCCTGATGCTTTAGTTTGTACTCTGTTTTTAATCTAGTTGCTAATCTTGTCACAGTTACTAAATGCAGTATACTGGAATGCCTGAAAGATATTCGGCTTGGCTCTCCTGAGTCGCATCACAGTAGAAATGGCGTGTGTTTTCCTTGGCGTTTGTCGCTGACCTTTTTCAGCAGGTACCTTGCCCCACAAACAAGGAATAGCCACGGTCAGATCAGATGCGCCCAAGGACCATGGCCAGTAATGCCATGCGCACGTAAACTCCGTTTTCCGCTTGCCGAAAGTAAGCCGCCCGCGGATCGGTGTCGAATTCTTTGCTTATCTCGAAGACTCGTGGCAGAGGATGCATCACTGCCATTTTTCTCTTCGCGCGAGACATCAGCTGCGGAGTTACTATGAAGTGTCCGCACATCTGTCGTACATGTAATAATTTCTTCTCAATATAATGTCAGGTAGAATTAATTTAAAAACAGATAATGAATAAATAAGACTAATTTTTAATAATATGCATGGTTAATAATTAAAAAAATATATATATTAATTATTAAGAACGAATATTTCGATATTAAGATGTTTTCTGATGAAAGAGAATGTATATGCTTTCTTGTAGATTTAATGCTTGAGTAATGTCTCCAAGGACTCACCTTATGATATTGCTCTTGCGTGGCAAAACGCTCGCTTTGTATTCGCGTCATATAAAGCACGTCGGTGTCGAGCAGAGCCTCTTCCAAAGTCTCAAACCTCTGTTGCGGGATACCACGTTCGGCCACGTAATTAATAACGTGATTCGGCATCTCAAGGCCAGGTGGATTAACGTAGCGAAGTTCTACATTGTACAAAGTCAGCAGCCTACATCAAGATTCAATAAATGTATAGTAAAAGAAAACATCTTGATCTAAATAAATTATTATAGAGGATAATTAAATTGTTTGTGACTGAAATTAATTTTGAAATTTATATGTATGAAATACTGTATACGCATATGTGTACATTCGTCAGTTATATTATTTAATATTGAAATTTACTATTTAAAAATTGTAATTTTAATATCTCTCAAAAGATTTGATCAACAATTCCTTTGTAGAGCATATAAATTTATATTTCTCACATTTCTTTTTTTTTATTGATTACCTTGGACGAGTGAAATTTTTATATTATACTAACCTTGCAAGAGAATGGACGGTTCTGCCGTGTTTCAAATCTCCCACCATCGTAATTGTAAGACCATTCACGGTTCCGAATTCGTCTCTGATTGTGAAAATGTCGAGCAACGCTTGCGTTGGATGTTCGCCGGTTCCATCACCAGCATTCAATATCGGCTTTCTGCAATGTTGCGCTACTCTCTGTAAATTATTATTAATATACATAGAATTAAAAACATATGTATATAAAAGAATTTCTTATATTTTTTAATGTAATTTAAAAAAACTCGCGAAGTGCAAAGAATTTATAACAGTTGTCACACTGTTTGCTTCTGTAAGGAAGACTAGCTAAAATAAATTTTCAAATAAAATTACAAAAATTGTAAAAATAAAATTTTTAAACAGGAGCATTAATATTATTATTATATAAATTAATACTTATTTTTTTCTAGACTTATAATATAAGCCTGTCTTTCTGTATTTAACTTCAATACTCACAGCGGATGCACCCGGTTCTGAATGCCTGAGCACAATCACGTCCGCATATCCGGCCATAACTGTTACCGAATCTAAAAGTAATAATAATTTAATAATTTATTGAATATTTAATGAAATATTAAGAAAACATTCATTCAGATCGTGCATTTTTTTATAGATTGCTTTTAGAATAATTAGTTGAAGTACTTTTAATTTCAATATATTTTTCGAGGATCGTGCTTTTGTTAAGAAATCTCTACAAACCTTCTAAAGTTTCGCCTTTTTTCACCGAAGATGTAGAACCATCCATGTATATTACGCGACCACCGAGACGTTCCATCGCGGCAGCAAAACTGCATGACGTTCTCGTGCTGACTTCGTAGAAAATGGAAGCCATGATCTTACCCTTAATCATACATTACACTTAAATTTTTAAGAGAAGAAATAAAGTAAAACGTTTGTATGTTATTTGAAAATTCGTGACCAAACAATATTACACTTTCGAAAATTTGAAAATAGTTTTTACTTATATCTTCAGATCATTCACAAAAAATAAATTTTATAATCTTTAATTATTATAGTTACCTTTAAAATATGATCCAAAGATCGTTCCTTCCTAATGGCATTTCGGAAAGTTTCCGCTAAGTGGAATACATCCTTCAATATTTCTTTATTAAAGATGCTCACAGTAAGCACATGATGTCCAGCTAGACTGCCTGTATGGACAATTGGAACCGACGTGACAGCAGTCATAAGAAGATTCGGATTACTGTCACTTTTGTATCTAGTGACATTGCTAATGGGCAACGGTGAGACAGTTCTTTGAGAGGATAGTGCCTTGGAATGTTCTTTGTCGACGTCTGCGTACGGCGCAAAGTGGACACTCGACTTTTGCGATGCCGGTTGCAAGAGATGCGACTCTGAGAATACAAAAAATTAATTTAATTTTACATTATCTATTTTTATGTAATAGAAAATTATTTGTTCTTGAGATAGCAAGGCACGTAAAGTTAGAAGAAACATTCGTGATTTGACTGTTTATCAATTTTGAATGATATCTCTACAAATATCTTGGTGAATCGATCTTTACTTGAAATTATAAAAAAATAGATGTAAATTAAGTAAATAGATGTAAATTAATTGAAACAATTTCATTTTTTTTAAATTTAATTTTATCGCAACTAGGTAGAATAAATTTCTTTATGAACAATTAGATTATTTCAAAAGATTTCGCGCAGAGCAATTTTTCAATAGTTTATATTTGCATTATCGTACCGATTTGTTCGTCTTCGTGTAAATCGACAATACGATCGATATGTATGTTAGATTTTTCATAATTCGGCGACAAGAGACTGTCTAGTGACAATGGCTTGTGAATGGTGTCTGCGAGCTGACTGGTTATTGTCGGCACGTGGATTGTTGGTGGAACCTTCGTGGTGTATTGTATATCCCTGATGTCTTGACCGAATCCAGGATTTACTAACACCTGTCCTTCGATGTAAGCAATCTCGCCTCTCAAGACCACTCTATGCACGGAACCACGAATTGTCATGCCAGTGAAAGGTGTCCATTTCGATTTGCTGTACGGCATTGCTTCCGGGATGATCCATTCGTCGTCTAGATCAACCTCGACGTACGTGTTACGCTGATCGGGAATATTGAAAATCCTCTTGGGATTTCGATACAATTTGTCTTTAATGTCCTGTAATCAATAGTTCAATTAACAAATATATAACTTTATTAATAAAATTTAAATACATATACTTTTGTATTATAAAACAATTAATAATATTTTTATTATAAATCTAAATAGGAATGATTACTTTAATAAGATTCTTTAATAAGATACTTTGCAATTATACCCAATTTTAAAAAATGAGCGATAAGAAAGCACTTTCTTCATTTTTACTATTAATGTCGTAAGTGTCTTCGCGAGATACTTATCTCGAAGACTTATTATCAGTCAACAGCGCTCATCTGTAGAAGAAGTGATAAGCATAAACACAAAATCGCGTTTAAGAAAAGCCTCGAAAATTTCGGGATTCTGTTCCAAGAGCGAAATGGCTTCCCGACAAGCTACTTCAGTTTTCAATTCAATATTCGACTGCATAAAATCAAAACACATGCGTTATTTTCGTAATTAAAGATCATAAAAATAGTATATACATAAAATTTATATAACTTTCAAATTTTAGATAAAGGATTTCTTCTCGATTAGTTTCTTTTCTTACTTTATTACGTCACGTTAGATATGAAACGTATCTAAGAATCGAAATGACGTATACGAACATTCGCATTCTCAAAGATCAATTTTTGGTCGTTATCGAACAAAGTGCTTATCGACATTCCGATGTCATGATGTCAGCCAGACATTATTAAAAGTTATATCAATTGAAAGTACCTCTATGGTCAGCCTTCCTTCGTGCACAGCGTTTAACAAGAGCGGTAACATTGTTTCCAAGCCGGGAAATCCTGGCGGTGGTTTCTCGGACGACTTCTCTTGAACGGTGTGTGGGGCTTTACAATGTAAATGTCGATGTTTTAATAAAAACATGAAAATTATATATAGAATAATGTACGATCACGTGCAATTTATTCCTTAATATCCTTGAATGAAAATAGGCAGTGATCTTGCGAATTATCAAAACATTAATTTTTATCAGAGCGCTAATTGCTTATTTCTAAACAACTGCAAGTATCAGATATAATATCAACGCCCCGGGGACAAAAAGAATATTCTTGTATGACTTAAAAGCAAAATAAAGTAAACGTTAAATAAACATGGGACGATCCTTTTATCTCCGAAACATAGAATAATGTCGTTATCATTTTCGAGATATTGAATTAAATTCATTGTGTTACGTGCCTGCAGCATGTTTGTAAAAACTACGGTTCGTAACTTAATCACTAGGTACTAGGTATTAAAATCACTGGCAGCAATAAGTTTGCTGACGTACCGTGATCGGTCGCGAAACAATCAATGATGTTCATATTATCCCAGAGAGCCTCTTGGTCCTCCTTTGTTCCCAGAGTAGGCCTTACTTCACCTCTTCCAGTTCCTATTCGATCCAAATCATTCTGGCAAAGGAATAAATGGTGCGGACACACCTCGCACGTAACTGCCAATCCCTGCAAAAATTCACACACATTGAATCGTGAGTATTTATAAGAATATATAGTTGATATTGATATTTTCAAATATCTTTTAACTTAAAATTTTTTTTAACTTTAACTTAAATTTAACTTAAATATAAAAATAAATTCTTGTCAAACTTAAATATTTGTTATCTTAATTATAATAAATTTCAAAATTATAGTATTATCTTGTTCTTCTATTATTAATCGTTGTCCCTTACATAAACTTTTGGCATATGATTATTTCAATTTCGTAATCGACTTCTTTTTGTCGATATGTTAGTTAGAATACTCACGTGTTCTTTGGCAGCTCGAATAATTTGTATTTCCTCTTTACGCGCTACGTGACATACGTGAATAGGCCTGCTGTGCAAACTTGCCAGCAGGAGAACCGCAGCTGTGGTTTGTCCTTCCGCGTGCACGCACAAGGGATATTTTTTCGGCCAGCTTTCAAAATGCTGCAAAAGAGAAGCAGTTATATAACTTGAAACATAAATATTATATTTAGAATGTGCGTATTAAATTAATAAATAAGCTGGATTAGCTAAAGAGCATATTTAAAAAATTGAAATTTGTTTGACGGTTTTTTTACAAGCCTGCTGATTATTTACCTTAATCCAAATAGTAAGATCAGTGAGACGAAGGGTTGTAAATGTCTCATTCAGATACATCTTCAGAGCGGCCACGTGCGGTGCTATTTCCCGTATATCATTGTAATTATCTGATGAGGCGCCGGCGAAGAGTGCATAATCGCATCGTGAACCAGCTGCAGCTTGCTATTTAAATAGATAGTAAGTGAGATCTTTTCTGTTAGTTTATTATAACAGGTTAAGTAAAATTAACATAGTTAAAATTCAATTGTTCTGTTACTTTTTATAACAAATTAAGTTTAAAATTAATATAGTTAAAATTCAACTGGCTTGACTCTTATCGATAATAGATGAGATAAATGAAGAGTGCGCGAAATCAATAGTTAACTTCAAAATATCTATATAAGAAAGTAATGTCGGATGCTGATAAGTTGATATACACGCGCGCGCGCGTATCTTTTTGAATGTAAAAATAAAATTATTTTTTAAGCTATTATTATCATAATCACGATTGAATCTCGTTCTGGCTTGCTAGATGCAGGGTTCGATTTTCATAATTATGCTTGATTTTTGATTACGTATCATTCGTGAATGATAAATATATTTTAATTTTTACGAAACGAACGAATAATTTGCTGAATGTCTTACAAGCTTTATTTGTATTAAATAAAAGAAAGTCAAAATCAATTATTCAACACATGAAAACAGCAACTTTAATAGAGATAAGAACTTCAAACGTCCACGATTAATCGGTAAATTTTGTTGCTATGTGTGATTAAAAACAAAACAAGGTCGCTATTCATCAAAATTTTTGTTTATGCTTATATTAATTTAAAAGTCTCCTAAAAAGCTTTTTGGTATCAATTTTTTACAAAGTTAAAACTCTACTCTTAAATACAATATTTATAGATCGTAAAAATTACAAAATTGTTTTATGCCTGAAGAAATTAATTGCAGTTTAAATTTGACTACAATTTTTTTGATAATAAATAAAAAATATAAATAAAGAATGTGCGAAAAATTAATAGTTAATTTTAAATAAATATCTATGTGCGGAATTTCTTACCGCTTTGGCAATGGCGAAAGTTTTGTGATCCACTACAGCAGGATTGGTGTTGGGCATTGCAAAAATAGTTGTTATACCTCCAGCAAGCGCTGCCGCGGTGCAAGAAGCAAAGTCCTCCTTGTGGACCGCTCCAGGATCGCGGGTGTGTACGTGCACATCGATAAGACCGGGTAGCCTGATCATTTTGCGCGATGACATGCAATCGGTGTGCGTTTTCATACGCGGTGCTTTACCGCCGACTATTCTCAACGCCTACACATAGAAGTGAATTATTATTATTTTTTGTTTTATTTATTTCTTGTTATCATTCGCGATTACATAATTTTACAATTGATACAAAGTTGCATAATATAAATGTGATGCACTTGAATGATCTATCTATCAAGACGAGATACGATTACTTGTCTTGAAGATTATTTATAATTATGAATTAAAAATTTGAATATGCCTGCTTTTATATTAAATTTAATATGTTATTACACATTATTATATTTTTAATGTGTAGTTAAAAGTTTAAAAGAAACTGAAGATAACAATTTCCTATATTAGAGTATTTTCTGGTATCTCATCAAGTAATTTGGTATATTATTGTTATCTGTATTTCGACATAAGCAACAACTAGCTACACTTTTAGTTATTGCAAAAAATGTAATTCAATCAGCAAAAATCGAAAAAATTATATATTAATAATTTTCAGACAATTATTTAAATAACTTTTTATATAATTTTTAGTAAAAGAATTTTATTTAATTAAATAAATTTATTGTAATTTTTATTATATTTGAGTATTAACAATTGCTGTAGCAATAGATGATGAAATTTTTGTAAAATATTTCGGTAATTTTTTAAAACATTAGTATATCAAGATTAGAACTTCAAATGTATGTAGGTTTTGAAATGAATTTCGACTTTTTTATAAAATACTTCTTTTTATCACGTAAGTGCTAAATAATGTTTCGACTTTTGAAAGATTTTTCTATATAATCTTAAAATATGGATCCTGAACTTTGCACCTAATATGCTTAACTAACTGCCTTATCAAAGTGCAAAAAATGTTATGAATAAGAGTGAGTAATACAATCTTGTTTATCAGAAATGATCTTTGATCACTGACACAGAAGAGATATAAAATGTAGTTTTAAATGAGAAGGTAACGTCACGTAAGCTTATTTTAATCCGTGTAATTCATTCAGTCAAATCACTTCTTAAAATAAAATTTATTTTGTACATTATATATTTTTATTAGGATAAAAAATCTGAATACTTACTTCAACTAGGAGCTTCGCGCATTTAACATCCGTAATCAAAGGTATGGAATAATCGATCGCTAGTCTTCTCGTTCGGTAACCATGCGTCATGAAATTGGAAACACGTCGAGCACCGCCGTTTCTCATCGGCAAATTAATCACGAGATCGAATTGCTTTTTCGACAAGAAATCGGCGAGATGCCGAAGTTGGCTCGGGCTGGAATCCTCGTTCACAGCGATGTTCTCGAACGTCCATTGTACCGGTTCCACCTGCATTGCAACAATTTCGTTACAAGATATAATAACAAGATATGGCAATTGGAACAATTATCTACAATTATGAATATTTAAAATCTGATATTTAATCTGATGAAAGCAAGGGATAAAGAAGAATCAAAAGAATTTTGACAAAAAAATAATAATGAGTATATAAATATATATTAATAATAAATATGTGTTAATATGTATATGCATGTATTAATAATAAAGTTAAAATAAAAATATTATAAAAATTAATTTTTTTTTAAATCGAGATTAATATTTCTTATCAGTTATATTTTTTCCAATAGATATCATCCAATTCACGTCTTATAATTACATTATGTTTATGCGTGATAGGGAGTTTCTCAAATTTATTATAATATTAAATCTTAAGCTATTCACACAATATTACATGCGCCATTTTTTTAAAAACTATTGCATTTTGTTCATTGAAGAGTTATATGTGTTATAAACAATACGTAACATATAAATGACTTTTAAAATGTTTAATAGATATAACATTCCAAAGATGAACGTTATCATTTTGATAATCACCACTTACTACTAGAGTTTTGTTTGCATATTTAATCGCTTAACGTTACGATTTGATGCCTCAGCGGTGTCTAAATGCGGTCTACTTTAATTTAACAGAACCGAAGATCCCAAAACTGGATTTAATATTATTTTAGATTTTCGTACAAATTTGAATTAGTTTTTTATTTGTAATTATCTATACATACAATACCGTATACAATATCGTATACCAAAATATTTAAAAATCGTTTAAAAAATATAATTTGACTATTTCATTCACAATATTTTAAGAAAGCCAGTTTGAGAAAAAAAGTTTGTATTAAATTTCCAATATCATTTTATTAGTTTAAAACTGTAAAAACGCTATCGTTATAACTTTTCGTAATAATATTATCGTATAATTTTTCGTAATAATTAATAATTTGAAATCGTGAAGATATTTATATTTTGTTAGTTTCCGCACCACTGCGCTCATTGTCAAAGTAGATATCGACCGGTGAAGATTACCAGCAATCATTGGGTTATCAGAATATTCTGAACGAGACCTTGAATCATTGTGATCGATATCTTTCTCATCTTTCAGAAGAGGCGAACTTGCTGCCCGTTTTTAGGGCAATCGAAGATATACGAATAGAGGAACAAAGCCGATTTCTAACTGTGCACCGGAATTAATCTGCAATTTGGCAAATTACCTTGATAGGAGGTCCACATATAGATTAGATAACAATTTTTATTGGCGACATACGTGACGTCAGTAGACGAATTAAACGCGTACAGAATGGTCCTACGCGAAACAATACCCCGAAATTCGATTATGTTTCGAAGGAAGACCACAGATAGACCCGACGGGTCTATGTACGATAACCCGTGAGGATTTCCTCAATAATACTTTTATTATGATATTTCTTATCCAGTAGGTGTGCAGCTATTACGGCAATGTTTTTTGCAATCTCTTGTGCACATATTGGATAATAATAAAAGAAATATTGATCATATGGTCGGAGAGAGAATACACCAAATAATCGATACTACCGTAATCATTATCAAACTTAATCATTATATCAACAACTTTTCTTTTTAGTAATTGCTACAACTTGCTACTTACACAAGATTGCCGCATATTTTTGCTAGCATTTTCATTAATGTATTGCATCGTATTTAATCATTTTTGTCATTAATTATTAATCAACAAATCTAACATAAAACTATCTCATTTATGTAAAACATATGTTTTAGTAGGTCAGTATACATTATTAGTGAAAAGATAAAACATGGTATAAAACATAGTACTGATAAAAATTACTTGTTTAATCAAGGATTAATAGGATTAATAGACGCGATAACCGGTTCTAGTAGCGGGGAACGGGGAAACATTGGTAGGATATGTGAAAAAAATAAGATTGTTCCAAATATACTGCTTCAATGGCCGACGTGCATTGTATTTATAATTATATATGATCCATCCCACGATAAGTGATATGAACTGCTGGACATTGAGGAATTCGGTGAAGTATCATTTCATTTAATCTTGCTGTCACCTGATGACAGCGCAATCTCCCACAAGTATTTCATACCGGGCTTGTTTGTGTCCAATAGTAAGCGGCCGATTAAAAGCGGCCAAACTCGATAACGTGATAGCTATTTATCGACCCCGCGAGAGAATTACTGCCTCACCGATCATCTACGTGTCCTGACGCGCGCACGCACAATGCTGCGTCCGCGTTTTCGCTGACCTTGAAATTAGGAAATGAAGGAGTCGGTGACTTATAGTGAATCTTAAAGTGACCTGTAGTGCACCACGATCGATCCTGAGGACGCGCGCCCCACGTGGGGATACTCCACGTGGCCGTTTCTCTTTTTCTCTCGTACGTGTGCACTTTGTTATGTCATTGGGTGAAAAGGGACAATGGGACTCACGCTATCGAGAAACAAGAATAATACCCACTTGGGAAAGAAGAATAAGAACGAATCCAAACCATACGCCAGCAAACAGGTGGACGAGTACGAGGATGTGGAGTTAATGCTGTTGAAGAGGGCCATTGTATGCGATCCTGACAGTTTCATCCTAAACAATCTCATGATGTGTATCCAGTTCTTCGAAAATTACGAGGAGTAAGCACTCCCGTTTCATTTCTTTCACGGTGATTCGTTGTAGTTGCGGGAAAATAATAGCTTGCGGCACAATCAAGTGTGTAAAGGGACTTTAGAAAATGGAATGCAGTGCTATATATTAATAAATAATTTTGATTCGAAGATTATTTCAGATAATAAAGTTTAATGCTATTAAATAACTTAAAAAATGCTATTAAATATAAACTTGCATATCCAAGTTGTTATACCAAGTTAAATTAATAGAAAAAGCGTAAAAATGAAATTAATGCCGATTTATTTATAAACGATGATTATATGTATCTTCTATATCATGTTCAGAAATTTATTGGGCCTGAAAATTATTTTACTGATTTTATTGATTTTATTGATTAATAAAGTAGTATCAACATCATCTTGATTTAATCTAATCTAGTAATCCTCATATACAAAAAAATATTCTTAATATCAAGAGTGAGGAAATGTACTCAAGAATTTTTTATATTGTGTTTGCTTTTCAATTTGCAATATAATAAATCCTCTTGACATTGTGCACGATGATTATATAGAACGTTTTTACAAAATAAGGAATAATCTTTTCATTTATACAGATCTATATTGCAACATTATTTATATTATTTTTTAATTATTATTATATATTATATTGAAAAAAAATAATTTTAATAAACTATTTATAAGAATTTTAATTTATTATATTACACATTTTGATTATATTTTTCTAATATTCTAATGTTGAAACTCATTTTTAAAAAGATAAACTATGCTAAACTAACTGAAAAACTACTTTTACAGAGATATAATTCAAGTTAAAGAGACTCTGGCATCGACCTACGAAAGTGAATTAAATAAGGTACTACCATCTCAAAAGCATGTTCTAGTGCCGGATATTCTTCAGGAGCATATTTCAGAAAATATCGCCTTTACTTCAAAGAGACAGACTGATGATCTTATTATCGAACCTTTGCAACCCATTCGCATTTATATTGTGCACGACAATTTTGAAATTACAGAGCAATATTATCAATCAGAATATAGTAGTCTGAATAATGGAATTACTTATAACATGATGGTGCAACCAAGTGAACAACCCGGTAAGTAACTTGCCCTAACTCATAAAATATTCCGGATTATCTTTGCTTCTTTTCCAAGAAATGTATTCTTGGCTCTTTGAAATAGATTTGTTTTCATCAAAAATATAATTAATCAATAATTTTTGGTTACACAAAAACTTTATTTAGAACTTTAAAAATTTTTGCGAAGTAAATTTTAAACACAAAATATACGAAATAAAGTTTTATTCCAAGTAGTTCATTTCAAAGAAAGTTTTAATTTAAAATTACTTCTTTATAAACATTTATTAAATAATTAATTTTGATGATTTGTTTTTCAAACTATTATGTAAAATTGTAAATATAAAAATTTGATAAAAGTTAAGTTAATAAAAATTTTATTTGAAAAAGATGTTAAATAAAATTCTTTATATAAAAAAAATTTCTTAACAAATTTAGTAGCATTCGGTTAAAATCACAAATAATTTGTCAATAGGATACGTGCGTTTACGACGTCTCGATGAAATGCCATACGCGAGAAACTCTTCTACTAAAGAAGAAGACATCGATCCTTCTTCAACGGCGGATGACGACGAGATTTACGATGGTGACGGCGAGAGTGTTTATGGTCGTAATTCGAACATGATGTTTTCCCGTCAAACCAGGAAGAGAGGTCTCCAAACTTCTTCAATTTTCAACGTCAGATCTCTGCCCAATCTACATGACGACGAGACAATATACGAGGACCAGATATCCCTTTCCCGCCAAAATATTTATGGGTCCCGATCCAATCATGACATCAAGATTGAGTCTGACGGTGAGCACATGTCCTCGATGGAGGACAGAAGGAGACACCGCAAGAATACATGGTCGAACAGCGCACCGTTCGCCATGAGAGAGAGCTATCAGCATTACCCCCGATTTAGCGGGGCGAGACCAAAAGTCCGCAGGCCAGCAAGCATCTCGAGTTCCGGCTACCGATCCGGAGCCTGCGACAGCGACAGCGACTGCAGTTACCAAACTCTGCCGAAACCTAATATGCAAGCTACTTGTACGACGAATCATGGTGAGACCGTCGCGGACGCGCCGACGAAGATCTACTCGAACGCGAGGATTCCAGCGCAGTGTTTCAAGAAGGTCAGGATCAATAGCGACGGCAACATTTACATTTACCACCGGGAAAGGAAGCCGCAGAACAGCAAGCAGTTTCGCCTCATGATGGCCGACAGACAATACGACTCCGACGTCTTCTACACTAGCAATGAAGAATTCATGAACTACTTCGTACACTTCTTCGTAGACCAGCTGGCAGAACCGCTGGGTTTCAAACCGGAAGATCGAAATCATGTGGAAAAATCGGTTATTTATTGTGACAAGATAATCGAATTGCACAGTCCTAGGCTGCGCAGGATCGAGTCCTATGAGATCTCACCGACGATATGGCTGCAATGGCCGATATATGCACAGGAGTGGCTGGACAGGCCGAGGAGCACTTGGCCCGAGTATAGCGACATCCACAAAGTAAAGGATTTTGGTTGCTACGTGGTTCCCGAAAGCTCAGGACCGAGAAAAAAGAACTTTCTACCGAAGGACGTAGCTTGGCGACATCAAGGAGGCGCCAGGAAGAATATTCATCAGGAAATTGAGTGGCAGCTGACGTTCCCGGCTGCGGAACGATATCTGGAAACCTGTCTGACGCGCTCGCAAATGCAAGTGTACCTGATCGCGCTGATGCTCCACAAAATCTATCTAAGACCGGTTCTGGACACAATGTGCGGCCTGAACACCTCTCACATTAGGAATAAGCTGTTCTGGTTGATTGAGGAGGACGACCGACCGTCCAAGTGGCCCGACAATCGGACCGGCGAGTGCCTGATCAAGCTGCTAAACAGCCTCTATCGCTGTATCAGTAGTCAGAACGAGCCGACTCTACCGGACTATTTTCTCCGCGACAAAAATGTGTTCAGTAAAGTGCCCCTCGAGTACTTGTTGCACAGCCAGAAGCAACTGAAGAGGATAATCGACAACCCTGTCATGTATGTGTTCCACGCGATGGAGAATATCAGACATAGCAACAAGTTCTTCCCGCGATTGAACTTCACGAAGCTGTACAACATACTGACGACGAAACCGCGGCTGGCCATGATGAATCCGGGCCTAGATCTATATCTACCACCACCGAAGATCGATGAGTACTACAGAGAGGAGATCTACAACAAATCTGGTGGATTTTGGGGCAAGCAGAAGAGCCGAAAGCAGAGCTCGCAAAGCTACAGTGCGTCAGTAAGTGCGAACAGAACGCTGATCACTCCACGCAAGGCGGACTCTATCGTCGAGATCCCGGTGAGTTTCTTAAGCGATAAGATTATCGACTGGCCTCCACAATGAGCAATCCGCGTGACATCTTACTATCATAACTGATTGTGCGGTAACGTACGAAATCAAACCATGATGCTAAATGATTTCTCGCGAATCTAATCTTATCTCCGGTTCCCGATTAGCGGATCAAGAGTCACGGCTAACTCACATTCCCATCTCGGGTTTTTTCTTTCTCTTTTCCAGGAACGGTGTGCCGCACTGGAGGATCTAAGGCTGGCCGCTTTGTTGGACTTCTTCATCACGCATTTTGTCAAAATGGCCGAGTGCTGTCACAGGTATCGGGCTTATCAGCAGAAAAAAGTTTATCTAGATCAAGCGGATCGATTGTCGATCATCCTATCGAAGATGACCAGGTACAAGGACGACGCTAAGGCCTATCGCAAGAGGATCTACGATCTAAGAATGAAACCAAGGATAAGTTTAACGAGATTGCAGAATGAGCCACCGGAAACGCCTAAGAGGAATGTAGAGCCTATATTTAGCGGGGCCCTGAAAGATCGTTTTACGCGACAATTCGCTGAGATCATGAAACTGCCAGAGCACGAGCAACCGCAATCTAGTCATGAGAATCACACGAATGAGGTGATCACGAAAACGGCTGCCCCAGAAATACGATTAACGGACGAGGGTAACGCGCAAGCGGACACTGCGAGCGCGATTACGAGCGAGGACGAAGAAACTTACACTTCAAGGAAGCCTATATTGAAAGAGCAGGATGACGACTCAGCCTCGGGTGCAGTGCAGAAAGTAGTCTCTCTAGGGGATAATCTAAACGAAGCGACATATATATGACATGCGTTTAAAAATAGGGCGTAGATTTGTGAAAAAAAAATGAAGATAAAAACAAATCTTCGTATTCAATGATTACGCTTGAAGCAAATCAGATATTTATTGTTATATTTCGAGAGTGATCGATAATTGATTTAGTAAGTAATCGAGAAAGACTGAGCGCGCTTATCGCACGCTTGCGAATTGTCGATATTCGATCATTGCGTTATGCAAGAACATATACACACTGTAGTGATTAGTAATAATTAGTTAAAATAATTTATATAAAAATAATTGCAGTCAAGTTCAACTAGCGAAGTTGCTTTTGTAAGATAACTATGCCATCGTAACAAATCGCCAATATTTAGTCTAGTAGATTGCGTTGCTGGACGTGTTTTAGAAAAGAATCTTTTATTCAGAGATATTTCTAATTAAAAAAAAAAAAATTTTTATCTCATAACACATAACATTTGTTTTTTTGAACTTTATACACGAAACTAACGATTTTACTACTCTATCTTTCTTTATTTCGTTATCGTTAATCTTATTATCTTTGTATCTATTGTCGGTTCATTAAATTCTTTACTTTATCATGATTGAAATGCGATATCTTTTTAACCGAAATATTCGTACTTTAAAATCATGCATTATATTTCATCATGTTAATAATTTAAATTGTAAAAAATTCAACAAATTTAACCGATCCACAGGCACGTCTCTGACAAATACTTTTTCTTTTAATCATTCTTGTAAATATTACATGTAAATAATTCTTTTCATATACGTGATCATAAATGATAATTAAATATCACATTCAATTGACAATTAACAAGACATTTGTTCACTTACCTCGACACCATGCTCGGTATAAAAATCGGCGGTACCCATGCTGGCATACAATTTGTATCCCATATTCTTTAGATTTCTGATAGACTCAAGCAACTCCACTTTATGCTGAAAAAAGTCGATCATTTTTGCATATACTTTACTAAGAAATCTAATTTAATTCTTCAAATTGTATTTTAGACATTGCAATTTGTTTTTCTATTAATAACAACAATTTTGCGTTATAAATGATATGAGAAATTAATATTATAAATTTTCAGTTTCCAAAATGAGCATATTCTACTTCTTGTAAGTATTCTAATAGTATGTAATTAGCAGAACGTATCATTTATATAAAAGAGAAATTTTTCATAATGTGATTACCTTGAAACTTCCCACAGAGAGCAAAATACCCCTTTGGGGTATATGAAAACCGGTGCTCATCATGCCTTTCAGGTAAGCTTCATAACGATTTTCACCGAAACAAGCTACTTCTCCGGTAGATACCATCTCGACACCCAATGTTACATCAGCACCTTTAATCAAAATTAATTATATTTCAATATAATTTTTTAAAACTAAATTATAAATCAATTAATCTAATAATACTTAATAATTTTTTTAATTTTAAGCAAAACTTTTTTTTAAACTTATGTTTTTTAAATAATTTAAACAGACAAAGTTAATTAAATTGCAAAAAAATTAGTTTTTCCTACAAAAACATTAGACAACTAAGAAACTTGGATACAATGTTGCTTGATAAATATAAATAAATTTTTGTAAATTATATAATATAAAGCTAATATTTTTACCTTTAAGACGAGAGAAGGAAAATTGTGGTACTTTTAGTCCAACTTTTCCACAGCCGGCTAAAACGTCCACAGGGTCAACTGTTAGGCCCATAATTAAACGTGTTGCTGTTGCAACGAAATCATGATCCAAAGTTTTCGAAACGAAAGGGAAACTTCTGGATACTCTTACATTGCACTCAATGACCTTCAATTCGTTATCCTGCATAAAAACGTCATTAATTACTCATTTTTGTTAAACATAAAATACAATTAAAAAATTTACTAATCTGTACAAGTAACAAAAATATTAAAATAATGTACAACTATGATAAAATTAGATAGACAATATAAAATTATTATTTGAAAAATAACAATTATATGTGTTATTAAATTTAGTCAATTTTTAAACATAAAAATATGCGATGCATACCTTCGCAATTAACTGCATGTTGAAAGGACCAGTAACTCCCAAAGATGCTGCTACTGCTTTAGAAATGCTTTTTATCTTCGCCAGGGTTTGCGTGTTGATGTCCTGCGGTGGTGTTACTAACGTGGCATCACCCGAATGAACGCCAGCATTTTCCACATGCTCGGATACTGCCATGCATAAAATAATCCCCTCGTAAGCCACGGCGTCGACGTCGATCTCTTTCGCCTCGAGGATAAACTTCGATATTACCACAGGATGCTCCTTGCTAACTTCACTCGCGCTTTTCAAATAAGATTCAAGATCTTGATTCGAATAGGCGACATTCATCGCTGCCCCGCTTAGCACATACGAAGGCCTGACAAGACATGGATAGCCGACTTCCTCGCAAAACTCAATCGCAGATTTCAAGTTTGTCAGCTCTTTCCATCTAAAATAAAAGGAAAAATAAATTGAGGAAATAACTGTATGTATATATTTATGTATATCTAAAAAAATTTGTACCTCGGCTGCGATATGCCGATGCTATCAAGCATACGAGAGAATTTGAAGCGATTTTCTGCGCCGTCGACAGATTCTGGAGAGGTCCCGAGGATTCGAGCCTGCTGTCTATGCAAATCCATGGCAATATTGTTAGGTAGTTGCCCACCCATGGACAAAATTATACCTTCAGGACATTCACGGTCGTATATGTCCATCACCACCTCGAATGAGATCTCCTCGAAGTACAATCTGTCGCTCATATCGTAGTCTGTACTAACTGTTTCTGGATTGTAATTCACCATGATGGTTTTACGTTCAAGATTTCGCAATTCTCGCAAGCAACTCACGGCGCACCAATCGAATTCCACTGAGCTGCCGATTCTGTATACACCAGAGCCTGAAAGAAATGTTAAATTTCTTATTTCTTTGCAACAATTTGTTGTTTATATCTATTTTTAAATTACGTTTATACTGATAATCTTTTATTGGCTACATGTATTCTTTTTCTCTATTATAAGTAATTGTAATAAAAGATAAAGAATCGATTTTAATGCAATGGCTAAGCAAATGCTAATTAATAAAATAATATCTTTTTCTCAAAGAACTCTTATTACTTCGAGAAAGTTTTGTTGTAATTAATTAATGTGCAATAATAATTATTTATAACGCTGTACCTATCACCATTGTGTATCCGCCAGGGAACTCCACGTCGTGAGTAGTGCCGTTGTACGTTAGATAAAGATAGTTCGTATTGGCTGGCCATTCAGCAGCCACCGTATCAATTTGTTTGACCATTGGTCGAATGTTATGTTCTTGTCTCTGTATCCTGACAGCCAATTCGGAGCTTTTCACTATGACGGCAATCTGTTTGTCCGAGAAGCCGTTCTGCTTTGCACCCAACAGCAAGTCGCGAGTGAGTTTTGTATGATCCGTGTTTTCCAGCAGCACGTAATAGTCAATGATGTTCTTCATCTTCTCGAGGAACCAGTGATCTATCTTGGTGAGCTTGTACAACCGGTCGATCGAGTAACCGGCTTTGATCGAAGCCGCGAGAACAAACATCCTTTTATCGGTTGGCTTTTCCAACTCTTCGTCGTTTGCCGGCTTCACGTAAGGATCGAAGCCGTTCACATTTTCGTTGACCATCCTCAATGCCTTTTGGAAGGCTTCCTCGAATTTACGTCCGATCGCCATCACTTCGCCAACACTCTTCATGGAACTGCCGATCTGGAAAATGTCCATCGCAGATATAAGAAAAAATTATATATATTTTAATATAAACTATGTTACTTTAAACTATTTCACGTTCCGTTTCTTAACATAAAGTAAAATTTATATAAATATAAATTTACATTTTATCAATAAAAATCACGTAATTTTCCTGTGTGTTAATTAACTTTTTTGTGATTTCTAACATACTATCTTAATATTATGTAACTTTATTATGTAACAGAAATATTTAAAAAAAAATATATATATTAAGCATTTTGTGAGATGACTGAATAATAAGAGTGGTTGTATTTGACGAATTTCAGATTTTATCCTCGATTCTCATTCCATATATACCACGGATTGATTAAAAAATTAAAACTTGTGTCCACAATAACAAAAAATTTTAATTCTACTAATTTCTAACGTTTAATTTTCAATGGTTCAAGTTTCGAACAAATTAATAAAGCAAATTGCAGTTAAATTAAAAAAATTATTTAATACCTTTGTACTGACGCGTTGAAATTTGCTGAGATCCCATCTGGGTATTTTAACTACGCAATAATCAAGACTCGGCTCGAAACAGGCCGTCGTCTGTTTGGTAACAGAATTGCAAATATCCGGCAGAGGTATTCCAAGAGCCAATTTGGCGGCGACGTAAGCCAGAGGGTAACCCGTAGCCTTGCTGGCTAAAGCCGAGCTTCTGGACAGTCTAGCATTCACTTCGATAATGTAATATTCTTCGGAAAATGGATTTAGCGCGTACTGGATGTTACATTCGCCGACGATACCGAAGTGCCTGATGACATTAATGGCAGTAGTCCGCAGCTTATTGTATTCCTTATTCGACAGGGTCTGGCTCGGCGCGACGACGATTGACTCGCCGGTGTGTATGCCAAGTGGATCAACGTTCTCCATATTGCACACCGTGATACAGTTGTCATACGCATCGCGGACAACCTCGTACTCTACTTCCTTCCAACCCTTCAAGGATTTATCGATTATTAATTGACTCGAATGAGCTAAAGCTTGTTGCGCTAGTGTTTTCAGCTCCTCTTTCGTGTTAGCAAAGCCTGATCCAAGGCCACCGAGTGAGAATGCAGCGCGTGCCATTACAGGATAGCCCAGTTTTTCAGCAGCTACTAATGCCTGTTATAGAAAGAAATTTTATATCAAAATGTATGCTGGTGAAACATTAGATATAGAATTGTCATTTTATAAAATTATAAAAAATGTAACAAAAATGATTCAGAAATTTTTAATTATTTATTAATTTGAAGATTTTATTGTGGATGAAAACGATTTAAAAGTATTATTCAAGTATTGCTAAGTATCGGTAGTAAATTGCGTTTATTATAGTTTCATAAAAATTATGATCTTAAAGAACTAAAAATATTCAAATCTATAAAAAAAATCACTAAGTAATTTACCTCTTGGACCGAGTATACGGCAGCACTTGGTGCAACTTTTTCATTTATCTCACTAATACGATCCGCGAAAATCTTTCTGTCTTCAGTTTGTATAATGGATTCAATTGGCGTACCTAAAATTTTAACATTGTATTTGGCAAATACGCCATTCTTTTCAAGTTCTACACCACAATTTAGGGCGGTTTGTCCACCGAATGTTAATAACACGCCATCCGGTCTCTCGGATCGTATTACCTAAAACAAATTATTGAACAAATATTTTTTATTTTAATATCAACATTACACAACTTTATCTTTATCAATTTTTAACTGGTTTACGTTAAATAAAACATTCTGCATCGATGTTAAAAGATATTTGTTAACGTTTAGAGATACGTTTAGAGATTATTCAAATTATAGTTATTAGTGATAAGCCATCAATCTGAAAAGTTTCGTTTTTTAGACTATAAATGCAACTTTACCTGTTCTACATATTCCGGTATAATCGGCAAGAAATATACTTTGTCGGCCATTCCTTTTGACGTTTGCACCGTGGCGATATTAGGATTTATCAAGAGAGTCTGTATGGACTCTTCTTTTAGCGCTTTAATCGCTTGCGAGCCCGAATAATCAAATTCCCCAGCTTGGCCGATGCTGAGCCCTCCCGAGCCCAGAATCAATATCTTTTTCGGTTTTTCGGTCACAATTGGAATCGTAGGTCGATAGGTCAGTCTCTCAGTAAGCCTGTCCTTTATAGAAACGTAAGGTTGATTATTGATCTGGTCTTTCACACTCTCCAGGAATACATCGAAAAGGCATTCGAGGTCCTCAGGCCCTGCTGTATGTTCCGGATGAAATTGTACGGAAAAGTACGGCAAGACCGAGTGGATCACACCTTCGTTGCTCTTGTCATTAGCATTGGTAAAGAGCACCTCCCAATCGGTCGGCAATTGGGCAGCATCTACGCAAAATCCATGATTCTGCGAAGTCATGTAGCAACGTCCTGTGCCGCGATGCGTTACTGGTTGATTGTGGCCTCGATTGCCGTATCTGCAAAATAACAATGACGTCGCTGGTAAGAGGCTATTACTATATTTTATATTACAAGGTAAAAAACCATTCGCGCATGATAGAACAATTCCAGTAAACACAAAGTAACAGTAATATAACGTTAATGTTATAATTCAGTACTCGACAATATAACTACAATGTAACATGTCTTATACGTAACATTATTTTGTTGAGTACGAAATTATAACACTGACGTTACTGTTACTTTGTGTTTACTGGAATGATTTTTCGAAAACGGTAGAAACAGGCAAAGAAATAGGAAACTTGTCGGAGTTAGAACATCTGCGATAAGAAACATGGTCTGAGGGCCTTTCTTGTTTTCCGAACAGTATTTGCTAATGAGAACAGTGTTAACACATGTGATTCATATGGCACGTACCGCATTTTATACGTGACACAGCCAGCAGCTATGGATAACAATTGATGGCCGAGACATATGCCGAAGATAGATTTTTCCTGCTTGAGTACTTCTCGGATATTTTCTACGGTCACTTGGCACATGCTGGGATCACCCGGGCCGTTGCTGAGGAACAAACCGTCGTATTCGGCAGTTTTTAAATCATAGTTCCATGGCACGACGTCCACGCGGGCACCACGTTTTAACAGACATCTCAGCTGGTTGTATTTTAGGCCACAATCGACTACGCATATACGAGGATGCCCGTCCGGATTATATGTCTTGAGGATCAGCTGAAAAATATTATACTTGTAGGAAATTTTCTTATATTGAAAGATGATATTGCCTTCATAAAAAAGATCTTTTTGAGCTATATTAAATAGCTTTATATGCGAGAATACTAACGCATTCGCATATTAATACATTTGTATTAATACATTTAATTATATTCATAATTGATATAATAGTCCAGAAAATTAAATGAAATCAGACTATTGAACAAGATGCATATTATACACGTTATAGAAAGGAAAGTTACTTTACCTGAGAAACTTCGGCAACGAGGTTTCTCTTGTTAGGATCTTCTATTGGAGGCATTATTGGTAGACGTGGCGGTTGACCAAAAACTATCCTGCCCAATATAGTTCCTTTTTCGGTAATAATTTTCGTTAATGCTCGTGTGTCAATTTCACATATCCCGGGTATATTTTGTTCTTTCATCCAATCGGACAATGTTTTAATTTGTCGCCAGTGACTGGGCTTTTCGCAAATTTCTCCGACCACAAGTCCAGCAGTCCAAATACGATGGGATTCAAACCAGCTATGTCAAAATTAATTTTTCCAATTATATAAAGTGAATATAAAGTGAACTTTTGATATTTATACGATCAGATTATTTCTTAAATATCTTGCAGAGGAAATCAAAGAAAGATTTTTCTTATAAATATTTTAAGAAATATATTCTATATATGATACTTTTTTATTGATTAATATAAGAAATTTTTTAATGTAATTGGAAAATTATTTTCTTAACATATAAAAAAAGAACTTCTAAGAAAAGATAAATCGATGTTTTACTAAAATAAATTAAATATCTTACTTATTATGTTATTTATATTTTTATATTTATTATTTTGCCTATTATTCTTTTGTAATTTTTAAAATTAAAATAAAATGTATTTCGTGTATATCATGGAAAAAGCGCATGTTGCTTTAATCAGTTCGATTCACATGCAATGGACTAATATTGTCATTGCGTGAAGTCGTTAATAGGCACTGAGTTAAATCTGATTGCGACCACTTACTACGATATACCGTGTTCGTCCTTTTCGTCGCCGAAGACGCCATAGTTTCCTATGAGCGGATATGTAAGCACTAGAATCTGAGCGTGATAAGACGGATCCGTGAGTGACTCCGGATAACCGATCATACCAGTCTGGAAAACTGTAAGAGAAATATAATAATTATTATATTCGCACATTATTTCACTTCGTACGACATATTTGTAATAAAATATACAAATCCGAAAAATTCCGCACAATTAATTGAAGAATTTCTATATAATAATACGTATTAATGAAAATTAATGAAAATTGTATCATCGAAATAAAATAATTTAATCTAAAATTAACATTGTAAACATAGTACCTATGTAAGTACATTTACTGCTAACATATTATTGATTAAGATTGGAAGATGTTAATTCTATTCTCGCGCGAAAAATTTATTATCCCGTGGACTTTGAATCTTCAATCAATTTTTACAATTGTATTTATTGAGGTGACGATTATTATGTTACATACATATAAAATATAATAAATGTATTTAGCATTAATAAAGTTTATTAACATTTATAAAATATTAATAATTAAGAGCTGATGAGAACTGCTAGCAACAGATTGAAATATGTTGCTAGAAATCAACTGTTGTTCGACCTTTGAAACAAAATTTATTCTATGACATGCTAATAATTTCCTACATTGATGTTATGTAGTAAACATAATAGACGTAAGCTTGAAAATTTTCCGCGCAACATAATCCGTCGTAAAGATTTATAAATGAGAATTTATTATATGTATATATGTGTGTGTACGCAATTTCACATTAGCAAGTAGTATCAATTTAAAATTAATCTTTTGGTATTCTATTACACGACATACGATCCTACATCACGTATTCGTTAATGTATATCAAATCAATAACGTATTAATATTAATAATAACAATATATATATGTATAAATTATAAACTGTGTTATGTTTGTTTTTAAAGATCGCGTTTATCATCTTTTTCTCTTTATCTTTTTGCCGCTTCTAATTAGAATTTATGTTAAGATAAAGATATACAAAACAGGTATCTTGTAATTTAAGACTAGCGAGATTTGACCAACGACGTCCACATACTGCATTTGCAACGTAATCATTTAGACCGGCTTATCACCGTTAGCCGGTTGGAAGTAATAACGAATACAAATTAGTAAAACCGTTCGTGTTTTAAATAATTTGAAAAAATAATATTTAAAATTATAGCAATAATTTTTGCAGCATTAAAAATATTCAAATAAAAACGACGTAATATTTTTTATTAACTTATGAATAACTTAAGTAATTTAAAGAAATCTAAATAATTGTTAATTTCTTATTTTATATCACAATTTTCAATTTAAGAACTTTTACTGAAAAATTATATTTTGTAGTTGTATTTCAATATAAGTTTAATTTAATATTAATTGACATGTATTTAAATAAAATACAATTTTTAATCTTTAAGATATAACACATTTTTTTTGTTAAGAATAATAACTCGCGAACATTAATTTGCTCTACGCTAATTAAGTACCTCTCGAGTAAAATCTTAATTAAATTTAAAAAAATATATATAAAAGCAAGTTAAATAAACTTGAAAAAATATTTTTTACGAAGGAAAGTAATTGTTAAATTCAAGAAAAAAGAAAGACATTTTTTATTGACGCTCTACAATTGGTCATAGATATTACGCTTTAAAAGTCAATATTTGCTTATTAGAAGATATGCTTCTCTAAAAACGTCCTACGCTAAAAATAAATATATTTTTATCATATCTTTATATTGTCTTTATGCTGATAAGAAACAATGCAGTCAAATAGCACAAATTATTTCTTAACTGACAAACGCAATCATTTCAGAAGCTACAACTTTGTGAGACGTAATTTTTGCACATATTTAACATCAAGCAATTGCATTGTAAATGTGTCCGAATAAATTATACAGAAACATACTGCGTTTTCTTATTACGTGCTATACAAAAAAAGGCGATATATTAATATATTATTATCGACAGTATTTATCATGCAAATCAGATAGCGTGTTCTCTCATAATGCCATCATATGCCATGCTTTCCGGTTTAAGAAAGCTGGCACGGGAAACACAGGGTGCACGTGTACACATACGGCTACGACTCGCAAGAGGAGCACGTGTTCACGCTTACCAATTTCACCATCGACGGATACGTCGGCACCGAAGCGTTTTCCCGAGAAAACACTACCGTCTTCTAAAAGAAGATAACTATCGATCGCACCATCGAACCCAGCGGACGTGTCGCTGGACATTTTGAATTTTAATATTGTACTGTTACGACGTGCGTGCTACCGACACACTGTATGCACCATGAGCCGGGAGCACGCTTTTAGGCTATCAAGCATCCAAGCTTCTCCTATAGAGCCGATATGCGCGCTGTTAAAGCGGCGTAAATGCGCGTTGTACGACCAATTGGCGAGCAACGTTCCCGCTTCCCTGCCTAGAAGCTGCCATTCTGGTCACGTGACGAGGATCGCTGCCACATCATTGGACCCAACGACTGGAGTATCGAACGTTTCGTGTGCTTGCTATATTAGCGGGAAGATTTCATTGGCTAACACTTCGAATCAATCTTTCAGATTTTCTCAATTTCAATTTTAATTTATACTTTTGCTTGAAAGTTTGTAAGAAATTATTCAAAGTTAATTGTTTAAATGCTATAGAATATATTTGTGTACATTCAAAATGTTAAGCGCAATAGGAAATCTATTACAGTAGAAATAAATGTTAATGAAAGAGATAATAAGAATAATATAAGTATATTAACTTCAAAAATGTCATTATTAATACATCCGATTTACTATCCAATACCATTTTAATTACTTTTTCAAATATCATATTTTTATGTATGATGAATTTGTGTTTACAATAACATTACAAGTATAAAAATAAGAGTTTTAAACTTTTAGCGCATTTTCAATAAAAATTTCTTTACTACGATTAGAAATAGTAGAAAGATTAATTAGTTTGAACATTAGCAATGTGATTATAAAAATTATCGAGATAGCTTTCAAACTCCATTTATTGCTAAACAACAATCAATATGCCAGATCAATATAATTCATGCTTTAATAAAAATAAAGAGAGAACATACAATATAAAATTATGCTGTTAATCTTTGATAATCCCAACGATTCTCGCTCTTATTTTTTTCATAACGTATTCGATCGCCGATTAATTGGTCCCATGAATAGTAAAATTCCATTATTTCAGGTGACAGTTTATAAGCAACGCTGAAAGTATAAAAAGACTGTCTTAATTTTAATCTATATCACTTTGAAATATCTCGATCTTATGTTCGTTATATGTTATTCAATTGAAAACCTACACATGATCCGGCATTGGTAGAGTATCCCCCTTTTGCGTTTGTGCTAATATCTCATTATATTGACGATTCAAATCGTCCCAGTTAGCCGGTTGATCCTGATAGCATAGGTTGGCTCGGATTTTGCAGAACAACGGTTCTCTCTCATACATAAGTTGACAAGCCGGTTTTTCCAGTTTTTTCATGGATCCCTCTATCCTCACCTAAATCATTATTTCTCGAATTTTAAGCAGTATTCCAGCAGACCGTTAGAAATATTATTTGTACATTTTCTATCAAGGATATTTTCACTTTGTACTTTCACTAAGCAAAAGTAACAAAAATTATAAAATATCTGAATAAATATGAAACACTGAACATATATATTTGACAAATGTATTTAATATTTAGTTGATGGATTAAAGCTAAATACTTGCCTGTCGCATAACAAGACTTTCTTTATCATTCTTATAATTCCACAAGAAGCACATAGCAGCATATGAATTGTAATCCTATAAAAAAAGACGGTAAAAGAATTGAAATCTTTACTATTCGAAATATTAAAGAAGCGAATTAAATTTCAAAATTATTGAATATCTAAGTTTTTTTATTAATTTGTAGTCTGTACTTATGTTAAAAAAATATTTTTTAAAAATTATTATATTTTTCAAATCTTTACCGTTCTATTTACAGTTTTATACTAAAAGTCTACATTTATATTTGAAACATTGAAGAAATGTGATTCCAAAAGAAAGGATGTCTAAAGTTACATCTTTTTTGTATGATTTCTGATACGATTTATAGAATATCTTAATATAGTAATGTTTTTAATTAAATTTTCTTTAAAATAAATACTTTTAAATTATTTTTCAAGAAATGTATCAACTTTCAAGATTATTATTTACCATGTCCTTAACTTTCTGACTGCGCGCGTCTGTCATGATGACAAAACCGTCATCATCGAATTCTCGTAACATCACATTCCTCGAGCTGACTTTGAAATTTCTAAGAACAAGATAAAATAAAGTCAATTTATATATTTCTCTATACTTTTAGGCTATACCTACGGAGAAGAGACAGTCGCTAGACAACAGACATCTATCAATCCTGTTTGAAATTTTTTCGTTTCGTCACGCCATAGTCTGAAGAGATCGACAGGATGATCTACAGGATCAATTCGTGCGAGACCAATGCAATCGCCAGTCGTTGCCATTTTCTTTGTAAAGTAAGTGTAAATGAACTCAGTAACGGATTGTAGACGATGAAAAATGTTCCTACAAATTCTCTGTTAAAGAAGATTTTTATTTTAACAGATAAATAAGTTTCAAATAAGCATTATCTCATTTTAGATAAGCAAGGTTAGTTAAATAATAACAACATTTTATCTACAGATTTCGACGCAGCATTAAAAGAAGATAATTTGAATTACAAAGTATATTTTTATATATACACTGAGAAAAATATCCAGCAGATCTAATCGGAAAAAACCGTTCAAACATCTTATCCGATCGATTTTGAACGGATCTAAGACTATCCGATGAAGTGATAGATGCTTTTATCCGATGAAATGTAGTTTCCGATGAAATATGAACGGATAATGAGCNGCAAGTTATTTATCCGTTCAAATTGATATACAATATGATCGGACATTGCATTTGATCGGATAAAAATAGTATATTTTATCCGATCAAAGTATTCACTTTGATCGGATAAATCCGATCTAATAATATCCGATCTAAGTAGTACTATATCCGATCAAAAAATGTCGGAAATATTATGCGCATGCGCATTTGGTAGTTGCGCGTTAGTAGTGCCGGGACGTGCACGAGCTGTATTGTCTCGTGTCTCGTTCCTCATGTATGTATCGTGCCTNGTATTACGCATCGTGTATCANGTGCCTCCGTGAATCGAAGATGAATACATTAAGATCTGTTCTTGAAGAAATCTAAAATATTCATTTGTTACTCACCAATGAGAATTTCATTCACTTCTTGTTCGACATTACTCTCTAAAAGTGAATCAGTGAAACTTCAGTGAAACTCAATGTCAATCAGCGATTATACACTAATTATCAGTGTAAATTTCAGTGCTATATTTTATGACAATCAGTGTATAATAATTGATTTCATTGATTGACTTTAAGAGAGTAAGAACAAGAAGTGATTGAAATTCTCATTGGTGAGTAACAAACGGATATTTTAGATCGGATATTTTTGATCGGACATTTTTGATCGGATATAATGTAATCGGACTTTCCGTTCAAAAAGTAACAAACGGATATTTTAGATCGGATATTTTCTGATCGGACATTTTTGATCGGTTTTTTTTTCCGATTAAAGTGATCGGTAATATCCGTTTGTTACCTTTTGAACGGATTTTCCGATTAATTTTGATCGGACTTTTCTCTCAGTGTACAGATAAGGCAGGGTTATTCTATATTATATTCTATATTCTTTTACATAATAAAAAATACAATTTTTTGTATTACAACACAAACTTTATTCTTTATTTACGCTATTTCTACTACCAAATAACGAACTGAGAAAGTAAATCCTCTATTATGTATTATTTCAGCCAATCAATTTTTTCATGTACTTAATAACAGATTAGATTTGTAAGTTAAATGATTCAAACATTGGAATTTAATTTTTTTATGCAAATCAGATAGCGTTTGATATTTTTTGATATTTTAATTAGGAAAAATGAATTACAAGTAATTGAAAAAAGAATCTAAAAAATTATCAAATACAATATGAAGAAATACATATAAAAATTAAATCAATGCACAATTTAATATTTAAATTGAGAACTTTAATTATTTAATGTTACAATTGTAACTTCGAGGATTATGTCCGATGTTGTCACATCACGTGTACTTATAACGCTCTTAGAGACTAAATAACAAACACCTGTTACTCAGTACTCCTCATATCAATGATACTCAATATTATGATATCTGTCTTCTTTTACAGAGAAGCAGCGAGCGTATTTTTTTTGAATTTTACTTATATTAATTTTATTTGGAAAAATTTACCATAAAAACAGATGAATAAACGTCGTATCACGTTTCCAGTAAGCAGTAAGTAACTCAACAATTCGTTTCGACTAACGATGCAATCACACTACTACTATTTTTGTTCTTATTGATTCCCATCTCCCACTGTCGTCTCCCACTTACTGCTCGTGTGATTCTGCGCAATATAAACTTCGTCGAGACTGCTAACATGATAGATAATTTATCATAAAACTTTCTTAACTTTCTTAATTTTTGCTGATAAATCAGCTAAGATTTTGAGTTTCGAGCGTTTCTCCGTATATGAGAAGATTAAGGGAAAAAGTATTATTTAAACATCCAATTATTATTTTAGGAAACTTTAATGTGTAAACGATCTTACAAACGTAGATGCATCGTAATCACTAAAATAATGATATGAATCTAGGAAATAACGTGCAAAGCAACTATGTATACGCATGGTAGATTAAATGTAGGGCGAGAAAAATAAGTTAAAAAATTATGCCACGGTAACGAAGGATTTTCATATCCTAGACATAAAGAAGGCATTAGGTATTTACAAGAGTACGATTGCACATTCTGGTGATTGATAACAGGATTCGTTGAACCTGATAAAATCGTGCGTTGTTAACAGCGACATATATTCGTGCAAGACGGATGCGATTGAGTCTCTATCGGCATGCAGTAACAATCGTCGCGCGTAACAGTTTAGAAATTTCTATCACAATTTCGATATCAGTCCCATGCTTTAATATAATGATCTTTTCTTTTCGTCCGAGATCGGTCATGTGTTGCGTCTCGTTCGCATTCCTATGACATTTGTCAAATGTTAACTCGTAAACGGATTTCTCAGCCAATAGTAGCCTTGATCCAATCGATATGCGACGAAATTTTATCGTACAACCGAGGTCTCTCGATGCCGTCTTTCGAACAAGCTATCCTCCAGCTACCAATACCCGTGAGCGCCCATCTTCGACCATCCTCTTGGAGACATAGCATCGAACTGCCGGCGAGTTCTTCTTCCTGTTAAAATTGAAATGATAAAGTATTATTTTATATTATTAATTAATTCTGCTTATTATTTAAAATATATTTGTATCTTGAGAAATATTAAAATAAAAGTAATAGAAAATAGTTTAATAGAGAAAAAGGCAATAGCAATTATGTTGAAAAGTTTTAGCTTACGTTGCAATCATCTGCGGAATATGCTTGCTCGGTACAGACACTGTTTACTGAAGGAATGCTGATATTTTCGCATTTTTCCATTGCACTATGTTTGAGTTGTACCCTTTGTAACACATCGCCTGTGAAGGAGACAAAAAAAGAGGGAGATATATTTTTGTTTCAAGCAGTTTTACTCTGTTTTTCAATTATTTTAGTGAAAAAATAAAACGAATCTATGTTTAATATAAGTATACACTCTACAATGTTCCATTCCGATTTATTTTTTATTATCTAATAGAGTTTTAATTAAATTTTTTAATATTGTCAATATACATATATATTGGCATGCATTTTTTGTTTAAATGATCTTTTTTTAAATATGTATATATTACAATAATGTAATATCACAAGTGGATTTTAATAATTTAACAATTTAATTTTAATAATTAATATTATATATTTATCATGTCTAAGACAATGTCCTAAAACATTATCAAAAGATATTCTAATTTTTTTGAAAAAAAAGGTTCTCTAAATTTTAAAAGATGATTAAGGGTCAGTAGCACACATATCATATGAGAGATTGTACGTACGATTTCTCGCCCAGCCAAGAGTGTTGCATTGCGATGTGTTGCTTGGTGGATCCTCGCTGGAAGGCAGACAAACCGGTCTCACGAAGTCCGAAAAGGTCGTCACCGGTCTATCCAACTTCACTAGAACGGTCGTGCCCTCCACCGGTGATTTGATCATACCAACAATCCTGCGTTCTTGTTCCCAGGGTGACGTGCTCGAAAGTCGTACGACACCAAGTCGAGCCGACCATTCCGCTTTCGGTTGACTATTAAAAAAAGAAAAAAGAATTCCGTTAGAAATTAGAATGTATGTGTAACAAAATATATCAAAATTGATAACTGCATCTTTGATTTCATAATCATATATGATGTTAATGGAAGGCGGAATATATAATGTAAAAGAACGTTCTCAGTATATAACTTTTATAATACGTATATACCTTTCGTAATACGCAGTTAAACTCACCCTTGGAAGCAATACGCGGTTGTGAGCAACCAATTGTCTGCTACGAGAGTGGCATCGCAAACGTGGACTCCCTCCTTGAAGAGTGCAACATGCCAAGGCCAATCGCCAGGTTCTGCCATCTTATTAAGACCATTAATACCGCCGTTAACACGTAGAGGTTGTATCCCGCACTCTAATTTCCAAAAATCAGAATTAAAACATAATTAATTAAATAGACAAAATTAAAAGATAAATAAAAATATGAAAGTCAAGATATATAAACGCAAATATAAAAAGTAATAATTAATCATTTTAATTTAAAAGGACATAAATTGGAAACAGTTCAAAGCAACATGCGTAATTGCACTAATGCCGCTTATTTAAAAGACGAAAAACTTTATTCTATGCAAGTATTCTCTCGTACCGAGATCGGAACAGCGGACGTATAAAACTTCCTTGCTGGGGCAAGGAGCCCGAACGAAAGTGATTTCCGGTGCGGAGGGATCTTCCATGTACACGTACGGAACATCCTCTTCGTCATCAGTTCTTACTTCAACGGAAGCTACGCCACTATTGAAGAATTGCAGAAAACAACAAGATTTATTAAATTCTCTTTTAATCGCACGAAATGATTATACAAAATGTAGACAAATCTTAAATTATAATTAATTCTCTAAATAGTATCAATTAATTTTTATTTAATTAAAAAGGAAAGATAGTTATAAAGAGATACTTACGTATACGTGAGTAGAGTGCACAATGAGCTCGCTGCTGTTTGAAGAACATCATCCATCTCCGTTTCTGGTAGGGTAGCGTTTAAATTTGCTGTGCAAAGTTTGCCGATAGTACCTTTCTCATTGAATACGACGTAGCCTTCTTTGTTGTATTTCGCGACATGCGGCGTGCTCCAGGATTGCGTTTTTAATTCATGGACGCTCGGAGCCAAGAATACTACGACAAAAATGTGTATGAAAATAAAGGGGATTTATTTTCATACACATTTTTGTCGTTCGATTTGATCAATATTATCAAAATTAAATTAATGCTTCCTTTTATCTTCTTCAAGCGCAATTCTTTTATTATTTTCATTACTTACGACAGTCTTTCTCATCGCTGCCATTCGGACAGTCCATCTTGCCGTCACATCGCTTCGTATGTGGTACACAGGTTCTTCCTACTCCGCAATGCATGTAACCATCCCGGCAGTAGGCGCAGTTCTTTTCATCAGAAAGATCTGGACAATCGATCACGCCGTCGCAAATCCTCGGAGATAAAGCTTTTGATTGAAGCGCCTGCACGCATCCTATATTAATGTTCGCATTGATTAATTAATTTATAAAATACTGTGTTTTCTATAATTTGAAAGATTGCTTGTATTAATATGTATTAATATAAAGAAAAACTGTAATACTAATTAAACTCTATTCTATAATTAGTCACACCTGGCTTCGGCCTACAACTACCAGGGCCGGCGTACTCCGGAAAGTTGGAGCAGTCCAAAGCGCGTTTTATCTTCTCGGGAAGACGACTACCGCATCCATTCCAGAACTCCCTGCAAAAACTTCTGCAAGGCAATTGCAGCAGATCTTCCGGTTGACTCGACCGACACGCAGGCTGCAATACTTGGCAGACGAAATCGTAGGCCAGCGGGTAGCATTCCGCATCCACCAATTCTCTAATTTCAATTACAGTATTAAATAAATTACATTTTTAATTTAAAAATATAACAACAAACTCGAAACTCTTTACAAATATTGCAGTCTTTAATATTGTTATGTAATTAACAATCAAAACATAACAAGCAAAATTTTTTAATGACCTAATTGTAAGATGATACAATTAAAATTATAAAATTTCCATATTCTCTTTAATAATAGTTTATTCAATGAAATAATCTTAATAAAATGTATGGTTTTTAATTTTAATTTGTCAAAATCAACGATATGCCTTTTCTAATCTAGTTGAGTTTACTATGCGGACTTATCGAATCTAGAGAGATATACCTAAAAGCAATAACATCCTCCTCGACTTCCGTTAACGATCTATGTCCCAGCATGTTTGGATACGAGCTGATATTATAAGGGAGATGTTTGCAGTAGGATAAGTCCAGCTTGCCGCATCTTCTTGGCGGAGGGGCTGTCGTTGTCGGCGGTAATGTCGAGACGGTTGATTGCGGACTACTCTGCGCGTTGAGAGCCTTCAGGCTTTCCTGCACTTCAAGGCTCTTTGCTTCTATCGTCAGATTTGCCAGGTACCGCGAGGTTTCGGGATTTAATTCTCGCGATAGAATGTCCACGATATTGCCGGTAGTAATAGTCTGATATCGCGGGTCGAACCTCACATCAAAGTGCACCACCAAATCGCGATTCTCCACCCTATAAATGTATAAACTGCTCAATGTATTGGAAAATGTACAAAACTCTCTAAGAATTTATTGACCGAGAAAGATGATTGTTTAGAGACAGTATTATGTTATATATCCGATACTTCTTCTTTTCGTAATCTTGCTTATTACATCAATTTTGTGACTTACGATTGTGTTCAAATCTGTTGAGTTTAGAAATCAGTGTCGATCAGTTAATAATTTCTTTATAATTCAATTATGTCAAATATCCGCGTGATACGCTTCTGCGATAACGCGACTCATCTCATGGACCGGTGGAGAGGATAAACCGGGTGAAATCTACAGCCTCGAGTGTGATACATTATTGATGAGCGTGGCCGCAATAATGGTGGTTACATTTCATTGAACGCTGAAAGGAGCAAGTGTCGTGAAATCACGAGAAAGCTGCGAAACGATTTCTCTCCCGCTGCCCCGAGCCGTTTTCATCAGTTTCCGTGACATCGGTTGGCTCCGTCCCACCGTTTTCCCGTCCACGAAAACGGATTTCACGACGGGGAAACCGACCTCGAGGGAGAGCTCGTGGCATACATGGTCTCGTAATTGGCCGATTTTCTGATCTCGCACGTGACGCGCTCACTGCCTGGATGCTGTTGCATAATTTGTTTTGCAAGCGTCTTTAGAGGTGTGCCTTATGGCGCGGCGAATACAGGAGATAAGATAATCGACTATCCGGAGATATTAATGCAGGAGATTACATTATTTATAAAATATGCCAGTTTCGTTACCCGTCGAGTGCCAGGACGTCCGACGCCAGGAACGATAATTTCAGCCAACTGCGACGGAAAATAAGATTAAGGCGGTCGCGATACTCTCGCGACCGTATTCGGAAGGCCTCGGTGGAGGGATCAGCCAGCTCCGCGGTGAAGGAATCACCTTTGGTAACTCGGAACGTCGCGAGAAATACCTGATCCCCAGGTGGATCCGACGTAAGGAATGTGTCTGAAAACAGAGGAAAAATATTTCCTTAAAATCATCTCGGTTGCTATAAGGCAATGCGTGAAAGTGAGGGAATAAGAGGCGACGCAGTATGGAAACATCAAGCTGTGAAGCAAAAAGTTTATTGACTATAAAAATAGAAAATGTAGCGTATCGAGAAATCTTGCACATAGTGATAAAGAGACATTCTGTAAAAATATTTTTCAAGCTACTATAGATGTCAAGGCTAAGATAATTACGAATAAATATGATTAGCTTAATGTGTTGGGTTATCTGTTTGCGATATAATTTCACTGCTTTACATGCATCGATCACGTTAATAAACATGTTGCTCAACGGGTCGCATTAATCAAAGTAAAAAGTCCGCGTATGGAGCCTGATTATGCTGTGGATGCAATGAAAGTTGATTACCGGCGTACATTATGCCCGCGAAAATTACAGCGGGGTCCTCGTCACCGCCGAGAACGCGTAACAAATCATTATCATTAGCTGCTTTATTACACGTCACCTGGCATTTTGTATCTCTGATGAGGACCGAGTACGAATTTATAAGGGGAGTCACAGCGATCTGAAAGTTTCGCGAAACGACTTGACCGATAAGCAGCCGCGAGAAGGAATTTAGAACGTCGCGATACGGCCGCAAGTTCGCTGTACGTAGCACAACGTCTGGCTTTCTAATGCATGTACGATCGGCAAATGATAGAGTCGAGCGTGCAAAACGTGCCAACAATGTCGAGGCGGGTCTCGCTAGCCGAGCGTTGTCATTAGAACGTCGGCGCGGCCAATTTTCCGCGCGCCGGGCAAAACGAGACAAATCGGGAGCACGCAGGTGCCCGCAGGGATCTCAGTTTCTCGCTAGGAATCACCTTTCACCGGGCCCCCTTCCTTCCCCGTTACCCGGCGAGAGAACCTCTTTGACCCTTTGCTACGGTCATGGGCGGCGAAATATATATTTTTTAAGATAATTGCGATTTTTTTTATTTTTTTTTAAATTCTCTCATTAACTCATGTTTTAGCCACGATTGATTATTTAGATCATCGATTCTTTTCCCTTCATTTGTATTTTTTTCTGGCGCAACATGGCGTAGATTTTTATGTTTTACTTACAGTTAGAGAGGTTTTGCAGACAATCTCTTTGTGAAAATTCTAAAATATTTTGCACATTTCGTTTCTCTCTTTTTTTTTAAATAGCTTGAGTATTTTTAAAGTTTCTTAGAAATAATGTTTAATTCAAATTGCTGAAATTTTAAAAACCAATGTAATATTACTTCTGGATAATTGCGACGCCTATGGTTATATCTTTGCTCGTGAGTACGGTGTATGGTTTGGTTTCGAGACGCGATGCCTGAGGTACTCGTGGCGTACGGTATATTTTTCTCATATGTGACTAATGAACATGGGATTATCACGCATACAAAGTGCACATGAGTTTAGAAGTACTTTCTCATGTATTTTTAGCAAGAAACATTTATGGGTTACCCCATAAATAATAAATAAATTTAATTATGCTTCTTAATTAATTTAATAAAATTCTGATAAATTACTAATAAATTATCTAAAGACGAGTTCAAGTATTTAAAGGTTTCTTCATACCTTGTCAAGCTAATAAAATAATTCTCAAAACAAGAAAAGTTGTATAAATGACATAAATCTAGTATAAATAATACAATATAAATTTTTATTTCATTCTAACAATAAGGGAAATCTATTTCTCTGTGAGAGAAGAAAGTAAGTTTTTCATTGAATGAAAAAAATGAAAAGGTTTCCTTTTCTTCTCATTAATTAAACTGTATTTTTTAATGTATAAGGTGGGAATCATTCTTTGTAGTAGCCGTCAATTGTTCGCCATTCTGCTAATTCTAATATAGAATTAGGTTACAGCGTTCAAAATGTTTCAAGGACACAGATCCCCACCTTTAAGGTCGAGCCTTGAACTGGGCACGTATCCCATCAGCTCGACAACTCGGTCAGACCGTTATACGTTCGCCAGCTGAGAGCCTCAATGGACCGACACGCTCGTGCAGCATCTTCCATGACCTCTTATTTCTCCCGGTCGTAAACACGAATTAAGCGGCGATGAGAATTGCTGATTTCCATGCTACTCGCTGCGTCACACGGATGTACGGAGATGCGCCTGTATCGGCACATCCAACGAGTCAACAATAATTTAAGTTTAAGTGCGATGTAAATCACTCTCGAGCGGATTCGCGATAGACATCGCTTTTTCCGACGTGTTAGCAGGATACCCGCGTTAAGATAAAACTCATAGAGCAAGAAACCGACGTGTGATATATACGTTAAACGCCGCCGATCAAAGCTAAACGGACGGAGTGTGTTTATGAGCAAAGAGAATGAAAGGCAGGAAGAAGATGATGCGGCCAAAGCCCATTGAGGTCTTTCAGTACGCACGCATAACGGTCTGACCGAGTTACCGAGTATTCGAAGAAGCGCCGACACGTACTCCCGATCGGACTGTTTCCTAACAGTCGCGTTAGATCCTCGAAAAAAATCGGCGTCATTCTCGGAAGAGGCACATCAAGAGGAAAATATCAATCGCAGTTAATACCGTTATTGTCATTTATTTTCCTAGTTCGAGTGACTATCTTGCTGTCCAATAATGAAAGAAAATATTCGTTGCATCACGTGTCTCTTAATACTATATCATATCGTGAAGGATATTGAATTATGGCCTTTGAAAGAAGCAAAACGTTCGTGTCGTTCGAGAAGTCTTAGTTTCTCTACCAGCTTTGACTTCGTGTACTATCAAGAACCGTTTAGCTCGATTTACCTATACTGAAAGTCCCGATTCGCGCGGCTGTTCGCAGATCCCGTCCGAGAGCATTCAAATCGCCGTTCCGTAACAAACGATCATTGTTACGTCGAGGATATGCGGCCTTGACCTTAGCCCATTCGCTTCGCCGAGACGAATTCTCAATACCGTGGAAAATCTGTTAGATTCTCGCATATATTCTATATGAAATATATATATATATATATATATGCCTTTTAAATACATATATTTTCTTAATGTCACATATATGATTATTTTAAACCTACTGAGAATTGTTAGGTAATCGTAATGTTTTTGCAATAAGCATGTTGTGAAAAGAATCACATTAAAGAATGTTACGCGAGAGCTTGTTTTCATAAGGCCTTCAGACATGTCGCTCGTGAATACATAATTTTATTAAACTGATGTTTCTATGCAGATCACGCGTTCACCGTTAGAAATCGTACATTCACAGTGTACATTCTATTCCGTGAAATCATAGTACGCCGGACTTCCTTCTTTCGAAAGGACGCGGTTAATACTATAGTGTAGTTAGTTATATTAAAGAAAATGTATAAATGTAATTTTGTATTTAGAGCCGTTTTACTACCGACGTCGAATTGATTTCACCTGAAAAGAGGATAATATAATATCTACATCATAATTCCTATTCATTAATAAAATTGTTATCTTTGCTTTTCCAGTAATTTCATTGCTTTATCCAGTTTCACATTCTTCTCGTGAAACTGACAAGATTTTAAAATGAAAAATTTTAGTTGCGCAATTAATTCTTTCAGAATAATAATTTTGCGAGCAACAAATATCCTCCCTTTCTCCGTCTCTCCCTCGCTTCTGGCGCAACGTAACGCGAGATACAGTTATTTTCCTCCTCCGCATCTGGCCCGTCGTGTAACGCGCGCGCGTACCTAACCGCGTACGCGTCGAGCGTGATACACCAAGGTGAAGTGCACGCGCCTACGAGGAAACGCCATTCATTCGGACAAAGCAGCGACTAGCCGCCGATCCGCACTTCACAGCCCGCGAAACCGTGGGTTCATGCACCGTGAAACGCATCCGTCGTCCCCGCGATCGCGATGCGTTACCGCGCGCGGGATAATTTCACGCCCGCCGGGCCGCCGATTGCCGGTTAACCGTGGAGTAATTGCATTTGCTCGTCGCGGCGGTACCCCTCGGCGCGTGTACGCAAGAACGGCGAGTGAAAGCGGCCGTAGACGCTTGCGTGACGAAAATGTCTCGGTTCAGTAAAATGCCCCCGCGGATAACACGCTTACTTAAAATAACACCGCGGCGTGCTGCCGCGGGATCGGTGGCGCGGAATCGGTATAACGCGCATCACGTCTCGAATAATGGCGCGATCTATCATCGCTAATGTGTGGCCAATTAAATCGTTCGACAGGACGCTTACTTTCTAAGAAGAAGAGCATCGCTCTTCGAGCAACGATCTCTCTGCGTTAATAANAATAACTTTATAAATTGCGAAAACAGGAGGCTGATGCATCCCGAGTAGTCTGGCTTTTCCTCAAGAAAGATTAATAAGACAGATATCAGTCGAAATTTTCATAAACGCGAAAACTGACTTACATTAATAAAAAAAGCAGTATTTTTATACTGCTATCCAATGCTGTACTAATAAATTAAAGATTACTTAGGCAACAGTACTTTCTACATGAATTTTTATATAAAAACATATATTGCAACTTTTATATTAGAAAAGGATTCGGTTTTTACACAATATAAATTTGTTTTATCGTGCAGATATGAATATTAATAAATTGTTAAAAAGAAAGAACTCAAAGATTTCGCATTTCATTAAGTTAACAATGAGGTATCGTCTGCCGTGGAATCTTTGCATCAACAGATTTCCTTTAGAAATCTCTTGTAAAGGAAATCTCTTGTAGAAAATAATGCTTCTTCTGTCCACATCTCGTGGACTTTCATGTTGTTTGCGCAGTTTCTACAGCGGCGTACTTACAGCCGAGGTATATGGAGACACCCGAGAAGAGGAGGAAGAACAAGAAGGCGGCGAGGACGCAGCATCCGCAGCGATACTGCCCGCCGAGCTTCCTCGTGAAGCGTATGTCGCTGTCGGACGACAGGATCGAGCTTGGTGTTCCGGCACGGCTGAATCTTCGGGTGCTCACTGTGCTCACTGAAATCTACAAAAACGTATTTCATTATTATTTGACATATGATAAGAACATTATGTGATGGGGAATAATTACGAATCATAGGAAACGATCAATCACAAAATGAAATAAAATCAAAGAGTTATAAAAATAAGCCTTAATTATGATAGTCATCGATCTCTCGCGTTGGTCACGTAACTGTTACTTTCAATAGGAAATGCATACAACATGAGTTGTCTCGAATCTATACTTGTATCTATATTGTCAATATCTATATTTCGTGCGCTTCCTATGTATTTAAAGACAATATTTTCTGTAATGAAATAAAGCGTTAGTAATAGCATTACGAAAGCAAGATTGCTGAAACTGTTCAGTAAATAATAGTGGGCGGCGTCTTTCTCCACGCTGATGAAACAATCCGCTCCCTCGTGCCATCAATGAATTTTTACCAATCCGAAAGAATAAGGATTACCGTGATTCCTCATTGCGAAACGTACTGCATTAACGATCGCATCACTTCCGTCTCACAGTTAAGACAAAACGACGTGATCCGAACCGAGTCACGATTCAGTCGCGAACTCGCGCGAGCTATACCTACATAGAATGAGTTATTTAAAAACAAAACTTACACTGAAAAAAATTCTGGTTAAAAACTGACGAATTAGAAAAATCTTGTAGGATTGATTAAATATTCTGGTTATTATAATAAAAATTCTAATTATTATAAGTTATAAACTGTACTGAGTTGTATTATAATAATCAAAATTTCTACTATAATAATTTGATCAATCCTACAAGATTTTCTGATTCGTCCATTTTTAATCAGAATTTTTTTTCAGTGTAGAACATCATTGCTGCTTTTAAATAAGTTCGTAGAAAGTATCCTAGAAAGATGGAAAAATTCGCATGAAAATGAATGTTCGGTCGAAGAAAATATCTGCGGCCTCAACGTCTCATCTTCCTAATTGTAATTACGTATATCGACATATTAATCGCATATGCATATTTGACTAACGCGTACAAGCGATAAATTCATCCAAGCGACCCAGATTACTCGTGAGTAAATTATTTAAATAGACGAGCCTCCGTTTATTTAATCGCGTTCCCCGTCGCGTACGATGCACCTCCGCGCTCGGCGCGCGGCCCACAGCGAGGCACCTCCGATGTGCCTACGCCTCCGCTCCGCTCGCTCAAATGCTACGCCCGGCACACGCTCCGACGCGAAGGATCGCGCCTCCGTGCCACCAGGATGGGCAGGCGAGAGAAGCGCCTGGATTACGGGTTGCTTTTCGCCACAAAGGTCGTACAGGATTAAAGGCCAAAACCCGCCTAAACGATGTGGGACGTCTTCCCCGTCATGTAGAAACGGCGACGAGGCCGTGCATTTTCACGTGCCACGTCGATACGCATCATGCTGTCTTGTTGTATTTATTAAAGAAAAAAATGTAGGTGCTCTTAATTGCAGCGTAAAGACGCCCGTAACGACCAGAGCGCGGGCAACGATCTAAACGTTAGGTAACAGTGGATACTCGAACGACGTATCCGTGAGAGTCGACCGATTTTCTCACGCGACCCGGCGCACACACATGGGAACCATGTTTAGACACAAACACGCATTACGTAGCAGCTGGCGTACGAGATGCTATCTCGAATTCTATTTTCAATCACTTCCGCGGCGCGATTCACGCCCGTGCAGCTATTATCTAATTAAGGCGCGAGTTAAACCGATACGGATATATACGCCCACCGTGTAATCGCAGGATATAGGTTTATTAAACTGTGTCAAAAGTTCGCGATTCAATCGATTCGTTGCAGCTATTATTTATCGAGGTATATAAGTTGAGTGACTTGAGAAAAGTTACGAGAAAATAGAGGATGTCGAATGCGGAGCAATTAAATTATAATGATACTCGTAAAGTTTCTGGCAGAGTTTTAAAGACGAGTCATTAAGGAAGTGTGAAAATAAATTCACATATGTACTCTGTCTGAGCGTAGTCAAAATTATAATTAATGCATAATGTACTCTCGCATACGAGATACATGATGTTCGTAGTGATATGAAAAAAAAAAAAAAAACCTAACCATATCGGACATCGCCGTAAAAAACGTTAGCTGAAAAAAAAAATGATATGGAAAAAAAAACCTAACCATATCGGACATCGCCGTAAAAAACGTTAGCTGTAAAATATTTCCTCACGAAACCGCAAAATCGCGGTTGCGGAAAAGTTCCTTGCACTGTGTCGTTATATAAGAGCGACTTGTAAAAATGTTATACCCCCTCATGCCCGTTATGAAACTGGCGATAGCGCGATGAACTGGGTGCGAGAAGTTGCCTTTCGTTCGTGGATATCAGTTTCGCGAACAATGCACTGGACTGCGCACGAGTTTTACTTGCTCCGCATGATCGGCTCTGATGTAATATCACAACGCTGTTGATAAGGGCAAGCATTGTAAACGGTTTATTTCCCAATCCGAAATTCTCTCGTATAATTCATAACGAGACGCATGATAAACGTTGTACGCTTTAAACAGTTATTAAAGTCAAGTCAGGATTTCTTTGTGCAAGAAATAAATTAAAAATAATTTTTAATTCTTAAAAGCTTTGAATAATATTTAAATCTGTATAAAAAAATAAAAAGAATAGTTATATTTAAAAATTTTATTTTCTAACAAATTACAACTGGAGAATAAAAGGGATGGCAGACAAACATATCTTTATGTGCAATCAGCAATGCTATTTCAGTATAGATATTTATAAATGTCTAGCGCCAATCGAAACGAAGAGTAAACTAGGGTTTCGTTTGATCATTACGTAAGATTTGTGATAACGACAAAAAGGCTAACTTTGGCGAACAATGGTGCGAAAGACATTACGAAAGTCAAATGAAAGTTCGCGTACTGTCTTTACGCTGTTTTAGCCTAGTTCGGCAACGACTAATGTTTCCGCTGAAAAGTCTTTCTCATGCATATGTCGTATGTATCCTTCGCTAAAGCTTTCAAAGCGAAAGAATAAGCCGGAAATCAAGTATGACTAGTTTTCCTTCTACGATAAACAAAAAAGATTGACGATGCATTTGAATGCTGCAAAGTAAAAGTATCTGGGGATTCTTTAGTCTTCAGTAAAACGAAAAGGTCAGAACGATCTTCCACGAAGAAGGAAACCTTTATCGAAAGACGTTCGACACGAAGAGAAAATAAATACACGATGGAAGACAAATGGTAATATTTAAAAAAATTAATTATATTTAGATGATAAAAATTAGATATATGTATATAAATATACATATATATATATATATATATATATATATGTATATATATATATATATATATATATATATAAATTAGACATATTTCGGTCCCGACAATCAAAAATACTTTAATTTCTGTCTTTAGATCGATTAAAATATTAATTCATAATAATTTGTTTAAAGAATAAGAAANCAAAGTCGGTTGACCGTTTCGCGCTAAATGCGGCGCAAGGCAGGAAGACGGCGCGAACGCGGGCTTCTTTCCTCGAATCTAAATCTTCTTATAAAACGGTCATTGTTACGAGAACACACGCGAGCGATCGTTAATGCTCCACTCGCGGATCTGTTACGGCGCAAATAAACAAAGCCATTATCTCCGGGAGACTACGTAAAAAAGGAGAATGCAAATGCCGGGTAAGATCGACGCGGTTGACCGCGGTTGTGAGCTGCCGATCTCGATAATGGGCCGTTTCGCGCTTGAGACGAGCCGGTCCGATCTGGTAGACGCACCAGATTGGAAAGTAGAATTCAGTGCGGATAAACGCAGTGTGCCTCGGTAGCGATTGCAGGAAGAGATTAAGACACGCTCGGGCTGACCGGCGCATTTCGAGCTCTTCCGTTAATAGGCGCGGTCAGTGACTTCAAGGCCGGGGAAAAATTAGACTCCCGCGGCCGGTCGCGAAAAAGCGCGCTTTCCACGGCCAGAAACTTTCGTGAAAGTTCACATGGCCTCGCCGTAAACTGCCACAAAACTGCCTCCAGTAACCATATCGGACATCGCCGTAATAATAGACCGATGCATAATGACCGTTGTAAACGCCGCCGATCCATTGAACCGCTCTCTACCGATGGGTAAAAGATTGCTTCCACTCCAAAATGAGAAGCTACGTCGAATTTACGTCCCCGTGAAACCGCGCGTAAAGAGAAACTTGGAGTTTATGTAAAAATTAATGCTAGAGAAAGAAGCGTTTCTATACATAATCGTAAAGATGGTTCAGATCGCGTATTAAGATATAGAAAAAATATCTCGCAACGGTATCTTAATGATGCCGATCTATAGATCTTATTTCGAAAAAATGCGCATTTTTTTTCCTCGTATCTCTTACGTTTTCATTTTATTTAAATCTTCATTTATAAATTATTTTCCTACACATGTATATACGAACCAATTTATGAATATTATGTGGAATTGATCGTAAGCGGACAATGATGATGCAACACGGGCGTGATCTCTTTTTGTAATCGCCAGAAAACGTGTCGGTCGATTGTCAACCGTGAAAAGAGTAAGTGTCGATGACCGGCGGAAAGAATCTGTAGAGCGTCATCGGAGCTACTGTTCTCTCTCGTGACTTTCTTGACCGTTATAACCGTTATACCAAACGCCAGGCCACCTTTCCAAAAGAGCAAGAATCTAGGAACGAGTTTCTGTCTGTCTTGAATTACAATCCGCTCAGTCATACTGTCCACGTAGTGACAAGTAAGCTCGCGGAACGTGATGCCGTACATCTCAGCAAAAAGCAATCGTGGAAAAAAATGACACTGGAGTTGATCTCCGATCTGCAATCTCTCGTCCTCGTCCTCATAAAGATAATCGGCATACGTACTCTACGCGCAAAATTATCTTAAATCGTTCCCCGTCATTTCAAATTCCAGAGTTCAGTTGGGTATGTGATGTGAATGTATAATTCCGAGATGATTTTCAATATCCGAACGACACAATTTTTTATTTACGATTTGAGTTTATTATAATTATTATTGCTTCCATTTAAAATTTGAGTTATACATTTATAATATCATATAATAATTATAATAAAAAATTTTGATTTATTATAATATTTATTGTAGTATTTATTATTATAGTATGTAAAGATTGATTATTATAGTATTTATTATTATAGTATGTAAAGATTCTAAAGAATCTAAAGAAAAGAAGGCAAACCGAGAAACAAAGAATTTAGTACTCAAATATAGTACTGATAGTGTCACCATAGTGTACTTAACTTTTATTATTGAATAGATAATAAACGCAAGGAAAATACCGATGTGGAATTATCGATAAGAGACGATATTCAATCAGACAAAACTATCGATCATCTGAGTTCGACAACAAGCGTCAGGCGCAATTTTGAAGAATACCAAGCGCGATCGGGTGTCTGAAGTAACGGTATTAGGAATAGAGCAGATGACGACGGCCCAACCCAGACGACCCAGCCCACCTAACGCATCGCTCTCCATTCCGGTCAGCCTAGTTCTTCGTCAACTCGCCGCCGAGTGTATAGGTATCCGCATGACCAAGGGGGGTCATTGGAGAACAAGGTCAATCGGTCTGGAGATGAAAACCAGATGGATATCAGGTTTCTGATGCCGAGAAAGAGGTGGGCGAAGGGCGACACAGTACTTGGCAATTAGCACTAGCGATGAAGAAGTCTCGCTAATTGAACGTTATCGGTTCCTCCACGGGCGCGCAACGAGCTTCTCGATTTCCTTTTCGAAAGGCGAATCATTGAAGCGAATGACAACAAAACGCAGAACCGTTGCTCACTCGGAAAAGGGTTATTGCCATCAGCCGTCTTTCTCTCTTGCAAAACGACGTTGCGGAAAGAGACCGGCTACCAGAAATATCTTTCGTCACGCATAGATATTTGTCAAATAACGTCGAGGAATAAAGTTGAACGAACCTGGGAGGGAAACCTTGGCTTTTGACCAATTTACGACTCGCTAATGCATTTTATGCACTCGGCCGTCCGACGAGTTTCGAGTGCGCGACTCAGCGTGGCTTTACATAATTTATATCGTCGGTGAAAAATCGCGTCCGTGATAATTCAACGGTAACAAACGCGACCGCAAAAATAATCCGTACGGTATCAACTTGCAAACCGCGAGTCGTCTCGACGCGTCTTGCCTTTCAGTCGTTTGCACGCACAATGTTTCAAATGTCGACGACCCATTTCTGTGCAAAATATTCGAAATGCATCCAGAGAGACCTTGAAATATTTCTTAATATATTATAATCAACAATGTATAAAATAAGAGATATAAAAACCAAAATCATGTATAATATTATTTGATTATATTGATGAAGAAAAACATGCAAAATCACTTTGCTAAAATCACGAGCATGTTAAATAAATGTTAGCAAAATCCTTATTCTAATAAAAATCTTTATACAAAAAACAACTAGCAAATAACGATGATATCGACGAGATCCGAAAAATCAGAATAATGCAGAATATTTTAATATCAACGACCGAGTAAACGTATGCGAGTTCAAGGTTGAGATTTTCCTTCCCGATCAATCCCGCTAGACTTTCGATGGCCTTTACATCGGTTTATAGTGCGAGAAAATTAATCAGAATAATTAATCGAAGGACGAAGGTGAGGATCAACTCTCGATGCGCGACGCGACTTTCACCGAAGTTATTGTGTACGGCTATGATTCATTCGGCACCGTTTCTTACGGCTGGAAGAACTCTGGCAGTACGTAGAGCAGAATTAATCCCGTTTTATTTCACCTCGCGTGAATAAATAAAAACATATTAACTTTACGCCGTGAGAGTTGATTAAATTAATAAGAATCGCGCTTTCTCGCCACGGGCAATACGCCAGCTCAAATGTCAGCGGCGAGTTATGGGAGCGATTATGTTTAGCCCGCAATTGTTCCACCGTTCCATTCTGCAGCATCATTTCTAGATAATAGAAGAGGCGGGCACCTTATCCGCGAAATGATTATTTGCAAAGCCAGCCACGAGACGGAAATATGACGTTGCATCGGGCAACAAAGCAGCATTACGCCATTTCGCGTTCTCCGCTCGCACGGAGACTTCTAATAAAGCAAGTTTAAGTGCAAGTTCGAACAAAGGTGATGCACGATACGCATACGCGATGCATTCGAAAATGCGCACGTTCGAAATGTTCCGCATGCGGGCTTCGGGCTTTATCGCGAATTATCTGCCCCGTGGCTCCCCGTCGGAAGAATGTCAGAAGATCGATCTGGAAGAAACTGGAAAGTATCTCGAGACCCGCAACACTCATCACTCGTATCCTCGCCGCGTCAAACAATGCATTCCTCCGCGTAGGATTCATAACGCCTCGCGTCTCCACGCGGTCCCTCGCACGAGCCGCGAGTCGTTTTCGCACGAGGGTCCCTAATTAATAACGCGACGGGATAATGAAGAAAGCATGGAGAGCCGCGAAGGGAAAGTGCGCCACATATTCGAATCTCACCTTCGAGTCCCACGAGCTCTTCCGCTTGTGCTCCATCGCGACGGTCATTTTTTTTCTCTGCCTGCGATCGCGCTCTCGCGCTTTGTCAGCACTCCTCCAGAATTTGGCCGGCTCGAGGAGTCACGGGGATCATCGCGGATTCCCTTTTCCTCGGGAGCGTGTGCGTGTCAATGGCGACGGATGACCACGCAAAGATGAGCAGTTGTCCCCGTTTCCGTTGTTCTTTTTTTTTTTTAAGAACCGCAAGCCTGGATATCGGCAAGACGCATCTCCTGCACGCCTCGCGCTTTCCGCTCCAAGAATATTAACGTCCCGTTCGCTGTAAAGAAGGAATACTTAAAGAGACTCGTATAATTATATTCTCTAGGAAGTGTCGGGGTTTATGGATCGACTTTTTTTTGTTTTTAATAAATGCACGCCGATCGCCGTGCGTATTCTGGCGAGAATGCGTACATGATCGGTCGTTTACCGCTGTTGAAACTTCCGCTCGTAATAGAGTGCCGTTCCTTGGAATTTTCTCAGCAAGTTTATATTTATCTGTTATTACATAATATTACTATTTTTATTGAAGCTATAATATTCATTAATTTGGAAACTATAATAAACCTTAATAATAGTTTCAAAGTTTCATTGAAAAGTTATAATGTAGAAACTAATTTTATTGATAAAGAATTAGAAGTTGATGTGAAAAATATTTCGTTAACATAATTTTATACTTTAAAATAGAATTTTTCTTATATTGATAATACCTTTGAAACAAATTGCTATCATATATTATGTAAATAATATATTTTTAAACACTGCTGTAAGGAAAGCATCAATCAATTTAATGTAGTTTTTCGCAAATAAGCGATAAATATAATATTTTGAGAATTCTATATAAAATAATCATTACATTTATAATTTTTAAACATGTTTCTACAGTTTTTTTATTATAAAATTTAAGTTGAAAATAAGTAATATAACTGATTTTTAATCATGACTAAACATGAAAGCTGCTAAGATAAAAATTATAACTTAATATATAGTTTAAATAATCGCACAATCAAATAATAGAGAAAGGAATTATGCAAGTCATGAAGATTGATATACCTTCATGTATAAAACATCCCCATTAGTTGATGTGTGGGTAACGGTTTAGAACTTAACATATACTAGATTTATCTTATAGGATCTGTGAATGTTCTTGAGAGAAACATATATCTTAATCTTTAATCTTATCTGTTTTTGTATATGTAATATTAGTCTCAAATTTAATAATCTTTCTATAATTAAAAGAACGCTTTTATATACGTAATTTACATATCTTTCATGCTTGAATTATAAAACGTATCAAATAAACGATGCAATTTTTACAGTTTCTCGTATAAATACGTATCAACAATTTTATTTTAAATTGACTCTATCACACTTGTCAGCACACATTCAAAATACAATAAATCAAATTTCAAACAAATGATTGAATAAACAAGGTTCTAATCAATAATAAATCAAATTTCAAATCAAATAAATCAAATTTCAAACAAATGATTGAATAAACAAGGTTCTATAAATGACAAATAAACAACATAACATCTTGATAAGTTGAAAAAAAGGCTAACGAATCAAATTTCAATCCATTCCGAGTATTCGTACCTAAATCGTCGAATGTGGCAGGTGAAACTCCGTTTCCAATTGACAGTGTCACGTTTATCACAGGGAAAAGGAAAGAATTCCTTCGAAATCACCTCACTGAGAACTGTCCGGGGACCACTACCGTCGTCGAACACGCGTGTCGAAGGAAAGAAAAAGAAAAGGTCGTAGAATCAGCGGCAGCTGCGGCGAAAACGCACTCTCGAGGAAAGGAGGCGACTGAGCGACCGCGCGGCGAACGAGACGTTCACCACCTCGGTCAGGCGAGTACTTCGATCGTCGAGAGGCAGACAATTTCTCCAAGCCGGCCCGGCCACGATCCAGGGGATTGTCCTGGACGAGGCGAGACTTGCCAGGAGAACGGCAGTCTGCCCGCCTGCCTCATGCCTCCTCGCTCCTCGTAGATGCACTTTCACGTCATTACCGGTTCTCCACGGGCGCCCGTGCGCACGGGGGCACAGTTACGGACTAGTCCAGGACAAGGACGTTTATCCCTCGTCTCTTCCTGGCCCTCCTTATCCCTTCTTGTCCGTCCGTTCCCGTTTGCTCCTCCCTTTAACTCTCGTTGCTCGTCTCTCTTTCGTTTTTTCTCTATTTCTTCCTGTACGAGTTCTGATCCCTCTTGTTTTAGTCGCGATTGGTCCCGTTTCAGCTCTCTCTTCTACTTGTTATTTATTAATTATTCTAATTATTTTATTATTTTATTCTAATTATCTTGCAGTCTTCACGTATGTGCATTCCCTCCCATTATTTATTTTCTCGCTTATGTTAAGATCTGTTATTCCTTTCATGTCGTCTTTCTTTTTCTATCCAGTAATTACTCGTCTTCGTTTTTCCCGTTTTAGCCTTTGCATGACTTTGCACTCCGCTGCTAATTACGTTGTGGATTACAAGCGACAATACATACTGTTCGATGTGTCGGAAGCGCGTAACGGCAAATCCTGTACAGGTGCATGATTGTGAGACATTTAAAGAGACAACCACGCGCGGTGTCGTAAGTAAAACGAACTTTTCGATCAGACGTGGAGTTTACGGTAATTTACTCCCACGGTATCTCATGCTGGGCACGACGTGGAATTGTTTTGGAGTGGATGCACTTTCACGTCATTATCCCGTCGGTACCCAAGTCGGTACGTGTATAAATACGAGTATTTAAGCAAGATATCGCTTCAGATCTCTTAATGGAGCTACAAACGAAATTAACTCCATCGCGTGTTGGAGATGCCTCGATGCTAAATTATATTCCTTCTGCTTTTCTGAATATTCTGACAAATTATTTACTTTGTGCATAGCGTATACGTATGAACTTAATTAATTTAAATACAATAAGCACTTCAATGTTTGATAACAAAATCGGCAAGAAGATTTATGCATTTTGTAACCTACTTTAATATAAATTAACTTGAAAACATTTACTCTGCTTGGAAAGGGAACGAATCTTGTTGAATAGAAAGATATTTTTCGATACACTACATTGAGCAAAGGCATTTTATTAGTACAAGTTATTTTATTTCAAGGGTACCGAGACAGGTTTGGAATCAGTGCAATGAAATTAATATGCGTGTTTTCCGCTGTAGATTCTATATATCGGTAAAGCGTTGAATTAGGTGTAAACAAAGGAGAATCATATATTTTTTCACTCTTTCTCTTAAAATATAATCAAACAAATTATTTTTACGTTTTTACATTCTTCGATAACATCACTTTATTGGATTTATTATTATAAAATAGATTGTAAAACGTAGTATAAACGATTTATAACATTCGTGCCAGAATTCAAGATAGAATTCCATTTACAATTTTATGCACGAATATAAAAGATACTTGAAGAATTATACATATATAAATATGTGTATTCAAACGTACAAATATATTGAAAAATCTGGCATAAAAATAATAATAGATCAATGAATACATCATGAATGAGAATATGAAATTTGAGAAATAATTTTATTGGAAATATATACCTCTTATCTGAAAGTATAACCCCATTAGGATTTTTTTTTTATATTAATATGAAAGTTATATTTATGTAAATGACTTTTATTACATGTAGTATTTGCAATGCCGATAATATTTTACGTGCGGATAGAATCCTGTACCTGATGTTTCTACATCGTTTTGATTTCACATTCGGACATATCTACCGATTGCTCTGACTCTATTACGAAAGCAACGGTAATCCGTACATCTCTAATGAAACGCAAATACGAGAGTGTACTCGCAAATAGAAATCATGATAAACCTTACTTAGATAGGAATTCAACCATGAAGATTACATTTTACCGTTATAAAACTTTATTCTTTGAATAATGCACACTCTAAGAAAGCTACAGATAATCGATGATGCTCATCAACGAATTAGTGAATGGTGCATGGGACGTCTTAGAATTTTTTCGTGAGTTTCTTATCCACTGTAATTTGTATCGTACCTTAATGTGCTAAATTGCAACTGTAGAAGCTACTAATAATGCATATTCTAACTGTAATCGATTAACTGTAATATATAAATCAATCATATGTCATTAGTAATATGCTAAATTCTATAATTGCAATTTATTACTAATTTCAAAATTCATATTTCTAATTGTATAATTAGTAATATCAGTAAACAAATCAATTGCATTTAGTCTTAATATCCAAAAAATATTTCGAAAGTGCATCGCTGATAAGAGGCATATCATAAAACTGATAATTCGCTCCATCTGCGAATATTTTTGTCACGAAGTATCAAAGATTTCAAACGGAGCCCTACCGCGGTTATTTTAAGTCACGAAAATATACCAAAGAATGTGGAAAGACGAGTTGAAAGAAACTAAAAGAATATAAAAGACATCGCGATAACAAACATTTCAGACTCACCTGCATGCGAGAGACGGAGACTTAATTCCCAAATCCAGTAGAACCACCTTTGCGCACCACCGATCGTAGTTTTTATTGTTCAGAAATCAGGAAAGATTCTTTTTTTTTTTACTGAATTCGGTCACTCTGTCTGAGAAAATTCATGTCGATCGGTCTCCCCATCACACAAAACCGCTGCCTTCGTTCGAGCAACAAGACTACCCTCGACTGACAGCTGCCCGGAAGTGGCCGCTTCGACGAGCAGACTGATTCTTAACGCGCCTTCCGTACTCGAAGAAACACGGTTCCTCTCGAGGGACAAGCCTCCTTTCCTCGTGTCGTGTTAAGAAACAACCGTTAACGCAGGATACGCGGGTCTCCGAAGCGGCCGCTGGTGTATACGCCATGCGAGAGTCGACCAGCGATTGATGACCCGACGGCGCCTTACGTGGCACCCTTCTCCGATCAGAAGAGAAGAGAAGCGGAGAGAAGAAAACGAAGACGGTCCCCTGCGACAAATTGCGTGTCGACGTCGTGTAACGTCTTACCTCGGGACGCGGCGAGCGCTCTCGCCAAGCCTGGCAAGTGAAAGTATCGATGAAATTTTATTTTTCCATATTAATATCAAAGTGGACGATCCTTTAATGTCCACATACGGTCGATCACTGTACTCAACTATCTCCTTATTTGCGAAACATTAATCAGTGTTTCAATTTATAACTTGTTTCGATGCTCCCTTGAAAAAGAGAAACATATTGCTTACATCTAACATAGTTCAAAATTTATTAAGATAGGCTCAAAATGTGCAAGAAATTTTATTGCGGAAGTTATGTAATTATTACGTAAATTTAATCTGCAAAAGAACAATGATTACGATTTCTAAAATTATCATGCATTTGGGATGATTATACTGTAATCGAATTATCAAAAGTATTAATCATAATCTCCATTGTCAACTGCAAGTTGTAGCTGTTATAAAAATAAAAACATTGGCCGCTTAATTGTTCAGTTTATTTGTATAGACAATTAAACGATACATATACGTGTGTACGAATTACATGTGTCTTCCTTAATTCTAATACATCGATATAATGTTTATATGCTCGGATGAATGATCATATTAGGCGATTACATACAGGCGATACATTTTCTTGGGTCGATATGGATTAGCGAATGTTTCACTTTCCGTTTGACAAAACAAACGTGAACTATAGGAAGATGTCAACTATAGCACGACTAATCGATTTTTTTATATTCGAAGAGGGCTTCTCGCGGACCAAAAGATGATCGAGACACGATAGCCATCAATCGGTATTACTCCATGTCAAATACGAGTCTTGTAAATGCGATAGAACTCCAATTTTCCGAGCATCGTTTCATTAATTATTAAGATATATTATTCGCATATCTTAAGGTACACTATTCGAATACAGTCAAACGTCCGTATCATGAATCGAACTGCCAAGCACTTTTCGTGATTACTTGGCACGTCATCCATCTAATAACAATCAATACTAGACTTGCCGATTATAAATCGGCATGAAAAAGATTAAAAAATATTTAAAAAAAAGAATAAAAAAAGACAAAGATAGAGCAAGGACATGCTTATCGTTTCATTAAAACAAATGTGTCTTTAAGATAAAAATAAAAATCGCGAGGAAAGATCGGGACAATTGGTTTGGTCCATAGACATAGTATACTAGGCTGCGCGTTCCTTATCTTTCTCATTGTAAAAACATGTCCCCAAAATAGAAAGAAATACGTGCGGTTGAAACACTATTCTATCTTTGTCTGAAAATGTGATGGGAGAAAATCAAGTGGTTGTTGATTGATGGAACAGGTATTGAGAGAGAAGGAGAGATTAGGGGCACAAAACATGTTGTCTCTTTTTATTTGGGGACACTTGTACGAAACACTCAGTCTAGTATACTAAGTCTATGGTTTGGTCCTGACGAGTTTAGAATGCGGACATTCAACTGTAGCGCTCGATTAATCAAGACTCCTACTATGAAAGTTCGCTTAGTACATTAAAATAATGTTCCTGCTTTTTGAGTTCCTTTTGCTGTCTCGTGAGATCGATAATGGCACGGATTCAAAGATCGGTGTCATACCAGGCCGCGACCTGGTTGTTATCTTGCGGCGGTGCAGGAAGCTCTTCCAAGTGATCGAAACTCATGCTATCGTGCGCCACGTCCATGGTGTCCATTGCGCCATACGTAGATCCACCACCTATCTCTAATCCTTGCATAGAATCTACTGGTATCTGGTCATAACCTGTTGCAAGGAAAAAATCATTTTCAACAAAAAGTCCATTGCTCCTGTCCTGCAATTACATCGATAAAAATTACACACTGCACGCTGAAGTGCAGAAACTTTATTAATCAGTGAAGCATAACTTTGGCAATCTTTCAGTTTTACGAGATGTAGAGAGTTTGCTATGTGTTTCCAAAGAAACTATATATTTTTTTAAATTAACTATCGTTTAATCAATTTATATAATTATTTCATAACTATAATGCTGACATATCGTGTTTAATAATTACTCATTAATTTGTAACACACTTTTTACTAGAAATCTTTGCCAAATTGCACAATAAAAATTATTTAGTGACAAAGCTACTTTTTAATAATATTAAATTTAATATTAATAATATTAAAAGAAGCTACTTTTTAATAATATTAAATCACAGACATACATAGAAAACAAATAAATTAAATTATAATATAAATTTAAAAAACTTCAACTTTTTTCAATTAAGAACGAAATAAACGATACAATTGCAATGTAATGTTCAAGCTCGATATGCCACATGCCATCATGTGATAAGACGAATAGAAAAAAGTGTTAAATATTATTGTTTTCAATTATATTTTCAATTTCAATGAATATATGCAATACATCCTTTTGGAGAATAACTGCAGAAAACCTTTCTTCTAGTTACTTACAAACATCATCCTCCTATACGACTCCATCATAAAACGCGTATCATAGCGAAAATAAATGATAATAAGAGTAAATATTTGCATATGCAACACAACGTAAGCATGCGTGGGTGAAATAGCTTGACATTATAGTGTTTTACACATACATTAAATAACATATCCGTAGTTACAAATAAAGTAATTCGAAATGTATCAAAAGATTAAGTAGTTTATAAAATTGTTAATGTCGTTTTAGATTTAAGTATTGTATTTATCTAGTCTAGATATTTTTTATTGATCGCGCCATTATTTATAAAATAGATAATATATTATTATATATTGTTTGTATATAATAAAGTAAATATGTTTGTGAAAAGAAAAATGTTAACCGGTAACTGCCTGTTTTCTTCAATATGTTTCAAGAAAGACAACTTGCAAGTATATTAAACAAATTCTCATATTTATTGTTAAATAAGTAAAAACTAAGTTATCAAATTCTCTTTTGTGGAATATAGTTAACAAAAATAAGCGTGCTCGAGAAATCTTGAAGTTTCTACATAACATCGAACATGCAGTTAAAACTGACAATCAATTAGACATCAAACAGTCAGATAATGAAAATCAGAAAAATACATGAAGACCAAATGTCACCTATGTTACTGCGAGAAACTGTTGGTAGCCTGTATTTTAATTTAAGTCCATGGGTTAAGCTGCTGTTAAAATAACATACAATTAAATGCATTATTTCATATTAGAGGTGATGTCGAAGAGAGCGGTAAACTTATTAAATTTTCTCCGTATTTACAATGCAAGACAGAATCGGTTCGTGAGGTTGCATTATCGCGTATACAATCATCCCGCCATTATACGCCATACACAATTTGTCATGACGATTATATACAAGAACACATTTTATACAGAATGAGATCCGTCATTTTTCTATGACCATTTATAGCTTCGTCTACCCTCAAGTAACAAGTCGATTGTTCAGAAGCAGCATTCGATGAATAAAATGGCTAACATAAATTACCTTGTGGTTGATAACCCCGACCGCCATGGCTGCTGTGTACACTAGGAGGTCCTTGGCCATACATACCATCATAGCCTTGTTCAGGGCCAAGCATGTCCTGAAGATTAGGTAGCTGAGGTCAACACAAAGCATATCTTCTAAGGGAGGGCGCGTCACGGTACCTCGAAATACGGCAAGATTCGCGCTATACTTGGTAAGTTTTGTACGATAATAAAAACGGGCAACGGAGGGGGCTTGCATGAATAATAACATGAATGATAAAGTAATCAAAATAAAAGGACAATTTTTGAAACATCTGCAGAAGGGACAAAACGCATTCCCATGCATACTGTAATCTTACAAATTATCAATTAGACTAAGATCGTATCTAATTGCATCTCGTGATCCATTGTTCCTTTAGACACGATCCTCTTTAAACTCTCAATGTTTGAACGAATACTGACATAATAATGTCATGGAAATATGATTGAACCTCGAGCGTAATAAACTGTTATGAAGCTTAAGCATGTAAAATTGAAAATTTAGTTTACACGTTAATATAAATATGCATTATAAAGTGCATTTTTGCGTGAGAGAAGCAATTCAAAACTGCTCATTTATAACTCGTTAAACAATATACAATTCTATGAAATTAGTTTTCACATATACCCGCCATTTCCGCAAATATAATGATAAAAGTCTAAAGCGTAAAAAACTAGATGAAAACTAAACGCTACAGCACGCAAATGAGTAACTGCAGATGATTGGTGCAAATTGGAATAGTAGATAATTGATGTTGTATTTTGATTAAACAGCTGTGTTTGAAATTAATCTTACACGGGGAAAACCTTGTATATATAAATACCTGGTTTTTTTACTAATTGGGGGAGTGTCTCTATAACCAATAAGAGCTATTACATAACGTGGCACAATTTACTGAACACAATGTAACCACCTAGAAGTGTTTAACATACTTTTATACTACAATATATTTCCATTTATGTTACATTACAAACCTGACTCCTGGCAAGTACTTGGAGAAAGTCAAATAACAAAAAGGCAAAGCTAGTACATAAAACTAAAACTTGCTATGTTACATAGTGTTTGCAAGTAAATCTATTTCGCCACGGCACGGCAGATAAAATGACGTGCACAATTGTATTCGTTCTCTACAGTACCTGCAGATCCGGAGCCATGCTGAAGTCGGCATTGTTCCACAAATTTGTGTCTTCGCGGAATAAGGAATTCGTCAGCTCCATAGAAAGTCGTTTTTTGTACTCTTGAGGCTTATCCTCGCTCATACGGAACAGCACTGCCGCTGCATAAGTTGCAACACCCTCATTCCGGGAATGCAGGAGCTCAGTTAGTGGAGCGGTAGCACCCTCCTGTTCTATTATCTCAGCGCCTTCTTTGTCCGCTGCCAGTTCGCAAAGTACGCCAGCTGCCACGCGTTGAATATTTTCAATCTCATTGAACAGTAGCTACGAGTGAAAAAACAGAGCCGTGTTATTAACAATGCTATTAAATATAACAAAATTGTATGTTACAATAAATGCAGAATAATTTGAATTTATCATTTTAGATTGAAATTTAAGAAATTCAAAGAAAATGTTATAAACACTTTAGTAAAAATAGCGATACGTACTTGTACGAAAATCGGAATTACGTTCTGTGATCGAATTATCGCCCTATTATGAGACTCTCTTGCGAGAATATGAAGAGCACCTACGGAACCTTCCACTATTTCTTCCATACGTACTCCATCTGCATATGCACCTGGTGTTTGTTGACTTCCAGTACTAGCAACAGATGATCGTTGCTGCAAATAAAATATTTTTTCTAAATATGCAAAAATATTTAGTTTATATTTCGATAGTATATATAATAACGCCTAAACACTTTCTCAGTAGAGAATTATACACACATTAAGTGTTATTAAAATATATAAAGTTTCTTATAGCTTATATTTATTCGGTACAGTGATTTTTATACTCACTCGTTGAGTATCCTGGAATGCACGCATCAAGAGTCTTACAAGATGATGTATCGCACCGTGATCGCGTAACGGGATGTGATTAGAAGGACAAAGAGCCAAGTTGCGGATTAATCCGATAACTGCCTTCACCAATGGCCAGCGTGACGGCGGGTGAAGTAATTTAACTATAACTTGGATACCATAATTTAATCGAACGGAATTTTGCGCCATTTCCGCTTCGCCATGACGCGAAGTCAAGTGACGTAAGGCGCATACTGCCGGTTCGGTTATCTCTTCTCGATCACCAGCACTGATGATCGTACGAACCAGAGCATCGACACCACCAAAATTACACACTGCAACCTGAAGAGAATTCAAAAAATTGAAACTTAATATCCATGCAGATATCTATCAATGCAAATTAAAGTTAATCTAGTTGAACACAAGCCAAATATAAAGAGCACCGCGTAAGAAATGTTTTTATTTCGACATACCTTGTTGCGTTGATTATTGCAAGTCAAGTTTGACAAAATGCCAGCGGCACACGTGACCACATTCACATCTGATGATCCNAGCACAAGCACGAGACTCTGCAGCAAGTTATCGAGTCCGTCGACCTTTGTGCCGGCGTCTGATAGATTACGTAATGTCCACAAACAATTCTGGACTAATCTTTGACTCGGATTTGCAAGATGCATAGCGAGTGCCTGCATGCCACCAGCTTCCACAATCGCGGGTTTATTACTAGGGCAAACAGATAATACTGCAAACAAAATAATTAATCAGTTAATAAACACAAAGTTTTATTACAATTACAAAAGGTTATTGTTGTAGAAAAGATGTATTTTATATATACGATAAATTGGAAACAAATTACCTTTCAATACCCTTGAAGTGGTCCACAGCAGTTTCTCGTACTCGAAAGAGCGCATGATGCGCACGAGCTCTATTGGACCTTGTGAAGCAAGAATAATTAGCTTGCTCTCCTGATTTCCATATGCCAGAATCTGCAGGCAGTCGGTAACGATGGCTAGAAATTTGACGTTGTTCCGCTGAAGTAGAGCGACCATCTTTTGTAAACCGCCGGCAAGACGCACAGCCATCTTAGAACCATCTTGGTGAAGCAACAAGTTATGTAGCGTCGTTATTGCATAAAAAAGAACGGATTCTACTGGGGAGCTTAGTAGCTTTACAAGCGCCGGGATCCCACCGCTTTTGAATATAGCTAGCAAGCCTTGTCGATGATGCGACAAATTGTGCAGAGTACCAACTGCGGCCTTCGTCGACTCTAAATCGTCGCTATTAGAAATAGCGCGTACCAAGGCGGCTACCATTTGCGAGCTGTTCATGATGGCGTGACGGGAGGCTTCCTTCTTTGACAGTTGGTGTACCATCATGGCTGCTTGAGAAACAACCACTTGATCCTCATCATTCAACAATTTGATCAATTCTGGAATGGCGCGCGTAGCAAGATCAGCATCGTCTTGATAATTGATCAAGTTGACAACGGCATGCTTTAGCATTTGGCTCGGCTCGGCTAATCTCTGCACGGCGGTGGGCTGTGCAGGATCAAATTGTGTGGAAGGTATCTCTACACCTTCCTCCAGTGTCTCGGGAAACATAGCAGCGCGTACGCGCTGCGACCGAGTGTGACTCAGCTGCTGATTCATTTCTGAAAGATGCCACAACATTCTTTATCACAATATTCAATTTCGTAATTAAATATTGGATTTACAAAAATGACAAGTAGCCTCACCATCAACTTGATCTTGTGTAAAACCCTGTGCAAATCCTTGGTCCAAGTCGAACATTAGTTGATCCCCTTCCATCTCTTCATCTTCCTTGCCGGAAAGAGATGGTGCCTGAGTGACAGCGCCGGAATGAATACCTGAATCATTCATGTAGGAATTCTGCTGCCACATCAGCGTTTGTTCCTTGGCAGAGCCCATGGGCAAGTCGCCCGGACCCTGATAATTTCCCTGGGACACTGAAACGCGAACAAACGTAAATGCCCATGTGCATTTATATCGTGACTATCCGCAGCGTATAAACGATGAAAGTATGACTTACTCGGTCTAGATTGATTCGTCGGCATTGGATAACTCATGATTCCGGCAGGAAGTTACCTCCGCACCTGAAATAAACAAAAGCACAACCTCCGTCAGCATCTAGTCGCTCCGTTTCGCGGTGCAATCTTTCAACCACTGTCAACGTCTGTCCGAGATATTCCAGCAATGCGAAAAGAAAGTAACACTGACAATGCGAGATAGGGACAAACGTGGGAAAGGAACGTGGCATTTCCCGTTATCCGGCGCGCGACCACGTTCGTCCTCATGTTCTACCGAGTGCCACGAGAGAATTAAAGTTAGAGAGCGATCGCTCTAAAGCCTCGTCTGCAATGAGTCGTAGTCATAAGATCGAAAGCAAATCGACCAACCACAATCAAGTTTTTTTATATATTCTTAACTGTCGTTTGTCGATTTGTTGTACGACCTTACCACTACGACTCATTGTAGATGAGCCATAAAGCGAAACGTCCATTTGCGTGACATTACGGTGGTACGGTGGGTCAGTGCATCCCGCTCCGGCAGGGAAAGATGGAATGTGGGCGCGATCGAAGGGTCCCTCTCTCTCTCTNACTCTCTCTTTATTCTCCCCTCCTCTTTGTCCCGCTTCGCGTCGCACAGCTTCAGGCTTGTGGGTGTTCGCGCGATCGAATATGCGTCGTGCCGTTGCACCCGTCGGGTGTAGCCGTGAGATGCGGGAACCGCGGCGGAATCCAGGGTGGGATGGAGGCGCGTTGCCTCCCCCCCCCTCTCCTGTGCGTGACATAACGAGGGGGACTCCGGGAATGCGATGTGTCACCATTTTTCTCAGATGTCTATACTACTATACTAGATCGCCAATTTGGAGCTTTGGAAGGACAAAATTTGTGTCCAATAGAGTTTCCGGTGTATGAGAGAAAATGGCTGCTCTCACCACATACCATTTGCATTTTTGTGAAATATTTACATGTTTATAACAAATGTGGCCTGTCTAAAGACTAACACAACCCTTTCTTTGTCGCGACACTTTAATACAAGATGTCGACATATTTATTTTTATAATATTAATTTTATGGTAACATACCGACACACCCGCTCTGTGTACATAACACTCACACGAATAACATGTTGTACACATACACCACCGTCATTTTCTGTCATACAGTTAGAAACCTCATGCAACGCGAATTCGAAGCTCCTGTTAAAAAAAATCTAGTTTAGCATAGACATCTGTGTCATTTTCCGACAATCGACGGGGACGTGCGGGAAAGAGGGAAGAGATGGAGAAGAATGCGAGGGAGGCGAAGAGAAAGGCAATTGGCATGTATACGTGCGCGCGCGCGCGCGCACGTATCTACACGGTGTCAGTGAGAAAACGAGTGGCAGGGCGATATAGAGAATGGACAGAGAAATCATCGCGAGGAGCGGCGAGATGAAAGATTCTGTCGAGACGAGAGGAATTCACCGAGTATTAGACACTGACGCGCATGTGTCCGACGATCGACTCGGGACTCCGCTCGGGCGCGGGCGACTTCCTCTGCCGCGTCGAAAGCAAGAACTCTCGAGAGAGATTCACGCGGAATTAAATTCAAACGAAAGACCTTTCGCGGAGGCCTGCAAAGCGGATCAGCGTATGTGTCGGAATTTCTCTCTCCTTCCTCGGCGAGCCGTGAATTCTGGAACGCCCTGTATATCGGAGGAACGCGCGCGGCCGGAGCATCCGTTCGTCCGGCCGGAAATCACGGCGGGCTTATCTCGCCGGCGTGGGCGGCGGGCAGGCACTTTGACACACCCAGCGTAAACACACTCGCGACGTGGCGACGCTCTCGGGACGCGGTGCCGAGAGCGCGGCGCGATCACGACCGCAATGGCGTACCCTCCGGGGACACTTACCGTGCTGCGTGCGCGTCACCGCGTCCGCGATTATCCGTGAATCAGCACGCGACGCCGTTCCCGGGACGGCTCGCGACTGGCGTGCGGCAGCCTCGTCCTCAGTCTCGTTCTCCTCGTCGTCGTCGTCGTCGTCGTCGTTGTCGTTGATCGCACACCACGTTCCCGCACCACTATTCTCACCCGCACAGGCCGACCTGGCACTCCTCGCGATGCCCGAACAACGATCTCACAGCTCACTATCCAAAGATGGCGGAGAGACGCGCATCGGATAACACGAACGCCACCTGCCGCCTGCGCCGATCCTGAATTGTTGCAGGGTGATAGGACTGGATAGAGCGAATGGAGCGAGAGATGGATTTCCCTCTCTCTCTCTTTCTCTCTTTCTTTCTCTCTTTGTCTTTCTTTCCTTCCCACTCATCTTGGCCAACTCGGGCATCGAACCGCCACCTTTTTGTAACGTTCCGCTTCGGTTTAGTCGTGCAGCGAAGACGTCGTTTCCGGAAGAAGTTACGACGATCTCTGACGAAAGAAGCCGGAATAACGAGCGAGAGAAACTCGTTTTACAAATTCGAGCACCAAATGTAAGGAGTTAATGAGGAAATTAATTCTTTTTAATGCTAGATCATTAAATTTAATTATAATTGAATTGGTTTAATTTGATATTAAAAACTTAACTCTTGATGCAAAAAATTTACTTAATTTAAGTTAATTTGACAATTACGAAAACAAACAAAGTTTAAGATCGAAAAATCTGCTTTTCCTTTTTTTATTTATTGAAGAATCATATTTTTTTAACATTTTGAGAAATATGGAGTTAATGGAATATAATAATAAAATTGAATTGCTTTTACTAATTACAAATATTACTCGACTCGATATTTATTAAAGATGCAATATTTTGTTAAACATATTGAAATATGTATGTTTTACTGAACGTGAAAACGTTACGTGTGCAGCTTACCGACGCGCCTGAAGCTCGCAACCCGATAAACAGCGATGTATCGGGAGAAAGGCATCAGGTGCAATGACAAAATGTGACAGTAAATATAAGAAGCAAAAAAATTCATGAAGAAATCCAAAGAAATCTTGGAAAAATACTTTAAACAGAATATATTATTATTATTAAACATTATCTATTAATCGGTTCAAAATAAATTTTCTTAAACACATAACATTATAATAAATTTTGAAACTTGACAAGAATAAATAAAGATAAAATATTGAAATGAAAAAAATATATATAATGGATTTACAAAGTTTAGAGTAAATTAAATAACGTCAATAAAGTCAAATAACGTCAACGTTATAAAGAAAAAAAGGTTTTGTATCGAGTTTGTATAAGTATAAAAATGATATAAAATTGTCTTTAAAAAAAAAAAAACAAGAAAATCCAAGAAATTTCAAAAAAATTCTTTGACCAAAATAAATTATTATTATTAAATTTTATCTATTGTATATTAATCGCTTCAAGATCAATTTTCTTAAATGTTATAATAAATTTTGAAACTTGGCAAGAAATAAAAATAAAATATTGAAATAATAAGAATACGTATAACAGATTTACAAAGTTGCTAAATAACTTTACGCTATAAAGAAAAAAGATTTTTACATGTATGAGAATTATATTCTGTCTCTTTAACTTTCTCGTAAACGAACGCAGTTATTAATCGCGTTAATTACAAAGCGATGATGGATAATTCGCGATTGAGACTTTCGATCGAGCGAGGGAAGCGTTCGAAAGCAGGACGAGCGGCAGCAATTTTTTAATGGATCCGCGGACATTCGTCCGGCCTGCCGCGCGAACTCGAAAATTCCTGATCGAGACCGGCGAGTAAATCGTGCCGGGCGGACAGCCAGAATGCGCGCAAAATAACAGACACTGGAGAGCAAAGTAAAATATACTGGCCGTTTGGCGGGAACACCATTCGTTATCGGCTGCGCCCACGCCGATTAATTTTCGGATGCGTGATGGCGGTAGCGTTCCTTCCGTTTCGAGCGGTGATGATACATTTTATGTCTGCGCTGATATTGTGCTGGATAACTGAAAAAAAGTGGAAAAATTTCCTTCGGAATATACGGCGGCCGGCCGATGAAATACAGCCGCGAAGCGCGCGATAAATCCGCGCGCGGATCCGTCGCCGCAATTAATGATAAATATCGATTAAGTTCCCCCGCTCCTCCCCTTCTCCTATTTTTTTTATTTTCTGTAAGCGAATTCGCCGATCGGGAGACACGTCGGATCAAGCGTCGCGTTTTTAATTATTCCGCAGGGGGGCGGTGGGGGGGAGGGAGAGAAAAGGGATGGAGAGGTCGACGATCGATCCCCTTCGCATCACCGTTTTATATACGATCCTGTTTTTGTCGCTCTGTCGATGGAATATGTATCGTCGCTTCCAAAGCTCATAAAATACTGTAAAAGCGACGTTTTATTCCAGCAGTTTATCACAATCCGCACGCGGATAGAAGATAATAAACTTGAACTTTATTTCGGACGCGGTGACGCGCGTTCGGCGCGTCGCGATAGATCGCCGCGCGCGCACTTGGCTCGCCCCGTAAACTTACACGACTCGTAATTACGGGAGGTAACGGTAATCCGCCGCGCGGGCGTTAGGCAAATATTTATCATGAAGATGTGCCGTTGATCGGCGATAAAGCCGGCGGGTTTACGGCCGTCTGTTTATCGCGCGCGCGAGAGATGAGACCTCTCCTTCTTGTTCTTCTCACCCGTCCCGTCCTTCCCCGCCGCGTTTCGCACGCGTATATTTTCCGCGTCGCGTGCGGAGAAAAAACGTTTGATCGGCACGGACGGGCGGACGTAATTATATACCTGTTAACGAATGAAATATCACCGAGTCGCGGAAAGACACTTTCTGATTTATGAGCGGGATCTTATTTGAGAGGGTGAGGTAACGTCGCGTACGGCGCGGCGCGGCGCGGCGCGGCGCGGCGCCCTGATAAGTGTCGCCGATAATATGCTAATAATGATTTGTGGTGATGGAGACTTCCGCGTTAATCTACGTAAACGCCACGAAGTCGATCCGCGCTGGGAATTTAGAGTGTTCGAACGTCGACGGGGGTGAAAAATACCTGCGGCCTTCCTCATGCCGAATTGAAGGGGATCGTTAATCATCGGATGTGCGATGCCGTCCGTGTGTCTCGAGCATCTTCTTCGAATCCTCCTCCAGGAGACCCAATTCTGCACATTTTATATTACATTACTCCCACATTTTGTCACGTTTCAATTTTTATCTCCACTTTACCTTCTTCCCACTCCATATTTCTCTCCTTTCGTCCGTCTCGTTTTGCTCATTATACTTTTCTACTTTTGCGCTTAAGTTACGTCGGATCAATTATTTTTACCGTACCAACACAGTGAACAATCGCGTATGCATATGGAAATAAACACGTCCGTGCTTTTATTGTAAGTAGATCGAAGTCCGGGGGATCGATACGAGAAAGGATGGAGATTTTCTGCTCGGCGCGTCCGGCGAATAAATTACTGAAATATTCGCTCGACCGGTGGACAGCGCGACCAATAAAAGATTCGCCATACGAAGGGGAGGGGGAATTATGCAGCGTGTCAGACAAAAGGAAACCACGCTCTTTCGTCTGGCGGAGATGCCCCGCGTAAGTACAATATATTGAACAGGCCAGCACTTTTACGATGATTCACACACCGGGAGTGGGAATGCACGCACTTTTTATACGAACCGCGCCTATTTATGCACGCGCGAGTATCCGACGATGCTCCGGGTATCTTCTCGTAGGTTTCATTTATTTACGAGCCTGAGAGGGGAGGGTGGACGATCTAGCCCACGCCACGCCGTATCGCGCGCATTGCTCCCCTTTATTCAGATTGGCAAAGTCGCGCGCGTCGCCTACTTTAAATTCGGTACGGTGACACGGGGCAAAATCATCGCGGTCGTTTATTACCGCGCGCTTTACCAGCTGCGCGTTCGCGCGCACCTTTCGCGTCGGAGGACATCCCGATAATAATATCGTCGAAAAGACGTGGCAGCGAAAATGCGTATCGCTTTGCGCTGCGCGTCCGTACACCACCGCTCTGTATTACAATCCTATAGAGTAGAGATTAATATATAAAGAGACGTTGTGCGTGTTGTTTCGTTGGTCCAAGCATGAGAAAATTATTATTGCGATTCGTTTGATAGAGTTTTGTAAAGGTTTCGTAAGAGAGATTGAGTTTTTCGAAGCGAGAGAGAAAGAATTATTCTAGATCAAACGCGCGCACAGATCAATCACGCGAGATTCTCCGAGACCCTTCACCCTTTCCTCTGCGAATGAGGTGTCTTCTGTCTACGTTTCTCGAATTCCGAACGATCCTGCGCGACAAGGACTCGCAATGCGCCGCAGACGAAATGGCCAGGTCGGCATCGCCGTGCAGTGATAGATGCCTGTTCAACGGCGTGTCCTCCCCACCCTTCGCGCGGTGCATTGCTGACACGAGCGTTTATGTCTGCATAAATTCTCATTTGAGGCCCGATAATAAAGTAGACACGCGAGAGGGACGGACATGCGTTGCCCGGTTCGGCGAACGCGATCTGATCCATAGATCACCGCGGAGCGCGGGACGAGAAATCACGGTCGGTCTGGAAAATCTCAAACTGATACTTAATTCGTACCTATTAAGTTTGTATTTTCACATAAAAATTTGCGTTTTCATGACTAGAGAAAAGACACAAAAAAATGTACAAACTATATATAGTTATTAATAAAGGAAAAATAAATAAATATTTCTGGGAACAAATATATCAACTTATCATTATGATATCAATGCATTTAGAAAAATTCAAATAATTTTTACCTATTTTTTGATAAAAGATAGATAGTCCTGATTAAAAGTATGTAAATAATTACTGCTAGTTACTCAAAGAAACTTGTCACTTGAGGAAGGATACGAATTAAATGTTTATATTTATTCTTTTCTATTTAGTAAAATATTGAAAGTTGAAGGCACTCATCAATCTTGTAAGAAACAACGGAGAGAACGATTAAGGGTTGGCAGGGATAGCAGTTCCACCTCATCGATGAAACTAGGAGTATATATTTACACGTGTCTATATAAGGCACGTGTAAGCATGTCTCGCACGTCACACAAAGCTATCCGCCTGCATGTGTGTGCGTAAATGCGCACACGAGTGTGCGACAAGACATGCGGCGTGCTTAATTATATGCATTCTCAGAATCTGCGCGGATTCGCCTTACCTAGTGTCCGCGCACGTTTCAACGCTTCGTGTTTACGCATCGAAAGGGAGAAAGGAACTGCGCGCTGCGCCTTATTTACAGGCCCTCGACGCAGGATATCGAAGATATCGAGGGTTCTCCCTTCACCCGTCCTTCCTTTTTGCCGCATTTCTTCGAGAACGCGGATTAATTTTAATCCTTCGGAAACTGCGATCAGCAAAATTGGCACTATAAAATGTTAATTTTTACAAAATTAATATGGCATTTAATTGTCCATAATTTATTCATATATAAACAATCGCTTTTGTTCATTTTGTTTTATTTAAAGATTATTTTAAAAACAAAAAATAGCAAAAAATAGCAAATAAGTTTTATATTTTATATCTTATTGGTTACGTTCTAATAATTTGGCACAGATAGCTTAATATCCCTATCTGTGTATTAAGCTATCTGTGACATGAAAATTATTTACTAATTTTTTGCTATTTTTTGCTTTTAAAAATAATTTGTTTGCTTCACTTTTTAAAAAAGTTACTTAATATTGTTATCGAGCCTCTCATAACTTTTTAATAACTAAAGCAAAAAAATTAGTTTTAGAAGCAAAAATTAGCAAATAATTTTCATGTCTTATTGATTACTCTCGCAATACGAAGTGAATCAAGCTCAAGCTCACGGAAAACAGGCGACAATACTTTGAAACTTTCAAGTATCGATTTAACATACTTTTTTTAAGAGTGGATTTACGGATTCCATTATTTGTCCATATTTGTCCATAAATAATTTTTAGAGCAACGAGATATTTTTTATGCAAATATGTAATTCAGTGATATAATTTTCGCAAGTCTAATTTTCGATAATACGTCGAAAAATATAATTGAATTATAATAAATTGTTTCATTTACCTGAACAAATAGATACGATTTTTGTATATCTGTGGAACTGAAATCTACAGTCATCGAGATTTTATCGTTTTCATTACAACGACGAGCCTTTCGGTAGCCATTCGTTTTGTTTCAGCACTCGGTTAATTATCTTTACGGGCTTCGAGAGAAGCCGTTCGCGCGACTTGCGGGACCGGGTGTAGCGAGAGACGGTCATTTTTGTGGCAAGTCCAGGACGCGGATAGGTGGAAATGACCACTGGCCTCCCGTGGGACGGGCAGGATGAAGGGGCCGGGAGGGATCGAGCATCCAACAATCGTATCGTCTGGCACGCTTGATGGAGTAGTCTCGCGGCTAATGTCGAGCGAGGGTGAGTACAGGCCACGACGTGGACGACGAACGATGCCTGATTCATCACCTCGCTCGAGGTAGACGCTCGGTGCGACTCACGCTACTCCCAAGACGCAGACAAATCAACGTACATTCGGAAATCGGAAGAGGAAGCGTGGCAGGACCCGGGCCCGAGTACCAGCGGCCGTCAGGATCGATTGTAACTGGCGCTCCCGCGGGAAGGAATCTGACTGTCCGCTGTATCCTTGAAGAGGATCACTGACCTCGAGCGTGTCGACGACGGATTTGTAACACAAATGTTTGCGGATTGGCATATTTTCTTCGGCCAAATTTCATGATCGAACACGACAACAGTCTCTTCATCTTATCAGCCGCTAATCGAATAGTTCGTCTCTCTGAAAGAAAAAGCGATTTTCAGAATAATTCACTCTTCTTTCCCTCCTCGGCAAATCACAAGATTTCAAATCTCGTAACTGTGCGTTACTTTTACTTCTATTTTATTAATGGAAATAATTTTTCTCACTCTCTCTCTCTCTTCGATCATCGCAGCTCTTACAAATATTAATATAAATATTACGTGAGAAAATGTCAATATAGTTACAAATTAATTGGCATGAGAGAATATAAATACGGATGTTTATGCAGTATATAAATGAGACTTTTATTTCCATACGACTTCTCTCGAATAATCTTAACGCTCGCTTCTACGAGCAAAAGAGCCAGATAGAGAAGCGCACTCGGCTGCGCCGCGATAAACCGCGGTATCATACGCGCGATCAGATGTAGACGCGTTTACATCAAGGAATCGGGAGCTACCTCGGAATCGGATTGAGGTGGTTGGCGTACCGCACAGCTGCGATCGAGTACACGGAGATCGCCGTGCGGCCAATTAAACGCGAATGATTGCGGCGGATCGTGTTCCCGCCTCGATGACAATCGGGCCGGTTGTATCTCCGCTAAGTACTCGAGTATTACAGTCCATTATCCGCGATCACGGGAAGTACGGCATCTTCCTCGGGTCGAATCTGGATGCATTCTTTCGGACACCACGTTCGCGGGATGCGCATCGCCATCACCGTCGCCGAAATGGAGAACGCCCGACGAAGGTCATCGAGATCAACGCACTCGGCACGTCGATCAGACAATTTTGTGCGACACACCTGCGCTTATCCGCCGTAATGCCATGCGGCACCCTCGCGGCGAGTGGGTGCGGGCTGACAGCTCCTATCGCGCTTGTGGCACGGATACATTATTGAAGGTCCTGAAATGGTATCGAACAAGGTCTTGCCGTACATACGGGGAGGAGTGATAAGAGGAAACGGTTTTTTTCTCTAAGTCTTCGCAAAAGTTGCACGAATGCAATACAAACGGCAAAAGCCATTTTTATGCGTGATAATGATAAATTTAAGATACATCAAATTCAAATACATAATGAATATCGCAAAATGTTATTTCGAATGTTTAATAATTAATATTTTAAAAATAATAAAGTTGAATAATAGTTTGTCTTTACATTCTATTATTAGCAGATTTCTGATAATAACTGGTAGATTTCAGAGATAAGAATAAATTATTTGAATAAATTCTGAAATAAGGATTATTATAAAGAATTCATTACGGATAATAATTTTCTATTTTAAATATTGACTTTCATACTGTTTGAAATTTGACTCTGCTAATGACAATCTAACAGTAATGTAAAACAATACATAACACTAAACAGCAGTACCCTGGAAACTTTCGATAGGACATCAATTCTTATTAAAATTTCTTTTTGATTGACTGAGAACAAATACAAAAAGATATACTTATAGAATTGAAAAATAACGGATACAAACTTCAATAATTATCGCAATAATTATCAATCGCGCGTTCTCAGTTTTATCATTTCTTTCAATATTCATCGTCACGTGTCGGGTTTTAGCTTGCAGTTTCCCTAGAGCAGTTTATGAAATATAACTGCCGCTCGGCACGCGGCAAAGAAATCGTCATAACCATCGCAACTTCGCACGTCTCCCGGCGTGGCGTGTCGATTTTCGCGCGTAGAGAAATCGGCGAGTCACCGCGCGCGTTGTCCTGTCGTACGAGTCCGAGAGATCGGTCGGTCCATGCGTCCACGGTGTGTGTCGTGGAGAAAGATACTACGGGACACGGCCATCACTGATGAGCCAACCCACACCGTGTGCGACAGCGACAAACAGGACAGCATCGGGACGGGACGGGACGGGACGGGACGGGACGGGACAGGGACAGGACAGGACCGTCTCTCGCTCGGTATCAGGACTGTAAATCCGGGATTTTATTCGCCCGGTATCGAGGTTTATAGTGTCCTCAGTCGGCCGCGGCGGTGTGCGCCGTACCCCATCGCGTACATGTGCCTGAGTTATGTCCAACCATCGTGCGGCAAGACGTTTGCATATCTCCGCTCCTCGACACGGTGTTGGCCGCGGTGAGGGTGAGGGGCGCGCAGGAAAGCCTCCCTCTCCACCTCTTTCCCGCCCCCGTTCGCTGCCATCTCTTGTCCATTGAATCGCCGTCGATTTCTCGGCTCGGTCCGTCATCCTCCGCCTCTCTCTGTCCGCGAAACGAGATCTTCGTGAAAAACGCGCGGTTTATCCTGACCTCCCCCCTGGATACCTCCTCCCCCACCCCTCCTTACCATTCCCCTCGGGTCTCCTTCGTCCTGTCGAGGTATTAACCGCCTGTCCGGCGAATTGAATTTATCGGACGGTCCCGCTTTATCGAACGCCCCCACTTAACGTCTCGCTTAATTAGACACCGGTCGCACCGGTGTGCTTAATGACATAGAGGACTCCCGGTGACGCCGGGTCGACCGTCGTCTCATCGACGGATGCTCGAGAGATCAGCGATCGCAGTTTTCACTCATTCGAGATGCAAAAAATGCAACGGCCGTCCTCGTTAATCCCCGTTAATTCAGCGATCTTGGCTGGAGAGCGACCTTTTGTCTTTCCCTCTAGAATCAGAAGTAGAAGTCGAAAGTGACATTGAGAAAATCTTAGCGAATCGAAGGAAAAATGAAGAAAATTATTATGTTTTTTTTTCAGCTTGAAGAATGAATATTCATGAAGCACATTTTATATGTGAATAAAAAAAAGATGCTTTAAAAAGTCGCAGTAGCATTGCATTTGTCTTATCATGTTAGTTCTATCCTCTCGTATCGTACATGGCTCGAAGAACAGAAGCGTTGATAAGCATACGGTAAAATCGCGCGGAGAGCTTATTACGTGTTAGATGAACGTTCCGCGCGTTCGCGTTTATTGACTGCCTTCGAAACTAGTTTGACCGCGACGTAGACGTTTCTGCCGTGTAATCTCCGTGGGAACGCACCGCAGCGTCCCGCAAAAAGAGCGACGCCAACTCTCGCGGCTGTACGTTCATGTAGAGTGTTTTTACGATACGCCCGGCAAAGTGACAGAAAAATAATACGGATTGCCCGTAAATACCGAATCGCCGACGGCCGACTGGCAGCGCCGAGGAACGAATTCAGGCAGTTTGGCGCGGAGCGCCGTGAGTGGAGGCGGAAATTGTTGCGCCTCGCGACGCAAGCGACTCTGACGGTCACGGTACGGCGGGTTTTCTCCCGCCCGCGAGCCTTCCTCTCTCCATCTTCGATCCCGGCAGAGACGCGCATCTCGCGATAAGGCCAATCGTATCCGGTCGCGGCGGAAATCGCCGGCGGGGGACCTCTTGGAGTCATCGGGACGCGCTATCGGCGTAAACACATTAAACTCACCGCTACGTTTTATGACATAATTCCAGAACTATAGCGGACCCGAGAAGCGCCGCATAGGCGTCAGTCTCGGTGACGATCCCGGCTCGTTAACTTCGCAACTAATTTGCAAAGTGTTATCGCGCCGCGCGTCATCTCGACCGGCAAAGAGAATTCAAGCTGCATTTAACTTCTTCCTGATTACCGTTTTTCTGTCGAGATACATTTTGGGCCGCTTTCGCGACGCAAGTCAAAATGATCCGGATCAAAATGATTCGCGGGTTATGATTGGCTAAATCATATTCCATGCTTTGATTAGCCCTTTGTTTATGGCCATGTCACAGAATTCTTGTATTTTTATATATCTGTGAATAACTGATGACTGTGACACGGCCCTGAACAATCAATCAAACCAAGGAATATGATTTATGTCCATTTCTACCAATGCAGATTAACTTTAATCTCGGTTTAACTTACTTTTCATCTTTTTCTAATTCNTAGGACTAAAAAAA
>JAJVSH010000028.1:374343-403541 GCA_021460005.1 Tetramorium alpestre | reverse complement strand
ATATATATATGTATCTATATAGAAATATGTATGTACATACGTCAGTATATAGAAATGTACGATTCGGCATGCGTGTGCTGGTGTGTTGCACGTGTGCATGACATGATCCTTCGGCCCCGGATCCCTCGGCCTCACCTTGGTCTCTCGCGACTGGTCCGGTTCTCACGTTAAATCGAATCTACTGCCGATCGCGTTATTTCCCTCAGCAGTGTATTTCTTTTCGCGCCCTCGAATCGCACATGCGTCCCTCTGCGATGGCGAAAACGCGCGGCGCAGCGACACGGTGACTTATATACCGTCGTACAGCACGAGATATTGTCCTCGCGTTCGCTAAACGGTTCATTTACATAAGAGGTGATGTGCAAATGCAATGCGACGCGATTTTACGCCACAGGCGTTTATACATTTTTTTTACAAACTGGAATTTATTATCCGGCCGACGGATTCGTGTCTTTCTTCAAAACGAAATTAATGCCCGCGCGCGAAGCTTCGCGTTAAATTATGTGAGAATGTTACCAGCATAATATTGCATTCGCAGCCGGAGTTTACTCATTCCTTTTTTCAGCTGAAATTTATCACCCGAGAGGACAAATTTTCGCACATTCTTTCAGATTAAAATAAATACGCTCGATGCTTCTTTACATGCGGACATTCAATGTTGTACAATTTTTAATAAGTTTAATCTTAATCGCTCGCGCAATTCTATCCTTTGCTGTTTTTCTTGGGTTAAAAAAATTCTGATACTTTCACTTTATTCTTACAATCATATTCTTTAGATTGTTCTCCAGCGTGCGTGGTAGATAAGGTGGCCGCGGACGAATACGAATCGTCGATTTTATTCTCGGCACAAATCAGAAAATTATTTCTTTTTCGCGACTTGAAGGTTTTCTAGTGCTTGTCGCTCCGCGGTCTTGTAAAATTGAATCGTTGCGCTCGCAGTCTTAAATTATACGTCGTCGCCGACACCCACGCGTGTTATCCGCCACCCCAGCCGAGACGAGAACCTCAACTCGCGATTGCAAAAGAAGAAAAGAAAGGGGAAGAGCGCCGCGTTGCCCTTTCTGGATTAAAACGTTCGATTCGATGGGATTGCCCCTAGCTGCCTTCTTTTATTACTTCATCCCGATGATTTCGCGCCTGCCTCTCTCGCCCCTGTTCACGCTTTTAATACGCGCGTACGTGCCCTCCTTCGTTCTCGAGCGCCTTCGGAGAGTGGCTCGATGTGTCCTTGAGTTTCACCACGCTTCGCGTTAGCGTCAATGTAAGTAACTGCGTCGGTTCATTTTAGCTATATCCTACTTTCAATTACATTGCCTTATTTAAAAATAGAACAATTTTACTTCTTCTCATTTTTGTCTTTTCGCTGGATCTCCTATATGGATAAGGATCATTTAAGGTAATTAACGACACTGTCCACCGGATAATTTGACGGTGTAGACTGTGTTAATAATCAACATCGCTTAAATAATCAACATCGCTTTCGTGCACGCTTCGCGCGCGAATGATCGCGAAAATGACCGACGTCCGACGGTCCCGCGAAACGTTCTCCGTCCGCGAGCGCGGCGGCGATAACTCAGCCATTATCTCGCGGGAATCTCCCTCCATCGCGGTGCCGCCGCGGCGCGCCATCGTGGCTCGCCGCGCTTTTGCCGGGGCGTCTCATCAGTCAATCCGCCGCAGAAGTATCGGGGTCCGATGGGCATAAATTCGCGTCTCTCGCCGGCGCGCGCGAAACTTCGCGAGAGAATCGTTGTGTGCGCGATTCACGTGCGAGAAGCCCATATTTCTAGACTCCGTCCATCGGACGCCGTGCCTCCATCCGCGGAGGCGATTGGCCGTAGCCGCGGGTGGTTCTCCGCCGGTTTCCCTCTTTGTCCCTCTCTCCCGTTCCGTGGGGCCTGCTTCTCTCCTTCTTCGCCCCCGCCGTTCCTCGGGGCCCCCTACGCCACCGCCTTCCGAGATCTCTCTTTTAATTCTCGGCTGCTCAATTAAATCAGGGCCGGCTCTTTCGTTTTACTTCGCTCCCCCTCCCGCCGTCTCTCCCCCCTCCCGTTTTTTCTCTTCTTCCCTTGGTTTTTTTTTCATCTCGTTCCCGCGCACTTGATTTCACGAACCGCCGCTTATCGGCATTATCTGGAAGGCGTCGTTGCGCTTTTCATACATCCCGCGAGCACGGTAGCCTCTTTCGGTGAGAGGCCTACTGTAAACCGCCCCACGCTAGATCCACGATTCCGTGGAAACGATTCCGTGGCCTCGTCGATAAGTGCTCTCCAATTAGTGCGAAAACATTTCTCCGCTGCTTCGCTCGCCGCGGCTGCACGGGGCACAACGGCGGGAGGAGGATCGCGATAACAATCTCGGGAACGAGGATTTCGTGACCCTGGCTAACTCCCGCGAACCGCGCGCCTTGTTTCTGGCGGTGGCTGATAGGTAGCCGCACCGGTGTTTACCTGTCGGAATCCGTTTCCGCGACATTCTGTCGCCCCGATTGCGCATTTATCGCGAAATCCTCGACTTCGTTACCCGTCCCTTCGTCGGAAGTCACGAGTATCCGGGTGAATATTTTTAAAATTACAGTTCTCAACATTTCTCCCTCCGTCACATCTTTATGCCCATCGTGAACGAGTACCGCGAAGAAGTCCCGATAAATCGATGCAGCGCCGCGAAGCGTGGCGATCTGCGGACACGCCTGCAAATCGTTTTCCTACGAAACAATTTCCGTTGCTCGGGATCCGCCAAGCGCGAAACGGCGAGATCATCGAGACGTCGACCGCGGCGACGTTGACCGCCGGTGTATCTGTAAATCGCGGGGTGAGTGTCCATCGAGGGCCACGGCGGATGGACCCCCGGCTATTAGGACCATCGCCGGCATGCTAAATGACATCGGTGGAGAGCGCTTAGTCGGGCTAAGGACGACATAAAGTTGCGTGTACGAAAATGAATGTTTGCTGGAATTTATTATTGCCGGGCCCGGCTCGTAACTCAAAGGCAGGCTGGCGTTATCTTCATCAGGGGCTGCACCGGCCCCGGCCCCGGCCCCGGCCGGAGAGCGCCGCGTGAGCCCTCGCGAGACGCTCGCAGCATCATTCGTATTAGGAAGATTCGCGCACACTCTCGCACCCCGCGCGAATACCCACGCGCCCGGGCATTAGTCTGCGTAAGCGCTCGCATATATCTGCGGCTGATGCGTGTCCGTCCACCATAGGCCCGCCATAGTAACGCTCTCCCCGGGCAACGTTCCCGCGCGCCGCCGAATCTTGAAGAGACTACACGAGATCTGGCCGAAAGACACGTCGAACAAGTGACGACTATCTCGAGTCTCGTTTGAATATTATTCGAAACGGAAAGAACTCCTGATTGTCTTGAATGCATTAAAATATTTGATAATCTTGGATATCTCGAAAAAATATTTCTTTTCTTTATAATACTTCTTTATATTACTGCTTTCATTTATAATTTTATATAGATCTAAATAAAAAATTTTCAAGGATTTTTAACGTTTTTTTTTTATTTAATGTTTTAGATATTCAAACACTTCTAACGAAAGATTTTGCAGGCATAAGACTTTCCTTTCGAAACTTGCAAAATTTTTCAAGACTATCAAGTATGTATATGCTTTTGAATAATATTTGAATCTTTATATAACTTGATTGTTTAAAAACTTTTAAAAGATTATTGTGTGATTACTATATATCAACTATTGAAAGATTAAATAATAATAATAAATGGATACTCTTTGTAATCGTCATACAGCTTTTCTTTTAAAAGATACCCTTTTTTTTCGTAAATTATTAAAGAAATTGTGTAAACGAAAATTCCTAAGAATTCCTTTTAATGAAAGCAAAGTCGCGCCGGGCGGAAATCGCCGTGTGAAATGCATGCCGTTAAATTATGGAAGCGTCTTGCCTACTCGACTCTTGATGTGTCGAGAGATGCTTTTCCACAGGTATTCGAGATCTGTCGATAAGCGGAAAAGATGCAAGTGGATGTGGCAGCCGCTTCGCGGAAGTGTTCTCAATATTTACGTCGCCGTTCGATCGGCCGTCAGAAGCAGGTAAGGCCAGTTGAAAATAAGAGCAGCGGAAGGCAAACTGACATGGGAGTTATCCGCAGTGGAAGAGGAACGAACGCATCAGACGAACAAGCCGCAGGTTGCTCGACTTTCGTTGAGATGGCGCCAAGGGTGCTTTGGGGGTTGGTCCGAATGAATTTTCCCTTCGAGCTCTCTATAGTACGGCGCCCTTTTCCGTCGCGTCTCTTCTTCCACGAGCGTCTCATTTGAATCTCCAATGTATCTTGAATTTCGCTTATTCTAGCTTACCTGAAAACATTTTTCTGTAGAAAACATGTCAACTATAAATTAGATAATTAGATTAAAAATTGAAGAGAAAGAAGACTGATCAGAAATCAAATATTTATAGGGCGCGAAGTAGAAATGAGAAAAAATTGTTTTCTTTGCTTGAAGAAAATGAAAGGTAACGATATATATAAATTAATAGAACTTATAGAATTTAATTTAACAAATTTAGAACATTATAAATATTAAATAAATTGCTTAATCACAATTCAGACATATAAAAAGACAGGTAAAAAAATAATATAAAAGTAAGATGTCGCTTGAACCAGAAGAATTTGTGATTGTCAACGGAAAGTCCAACTTTTTATCAACTTTTTTCAAGTTTTGTGATAATTTTGATCTATAGCCTTCTATATCAGGATTTTAGAGTTTATAATGTCCAGATTGAACGGAGATGACTAAAATCTCGGACGTCGAGGAATCTTGACGAAATGAATATCCTTTGGCGAATAAGCGCAGTAACTCGCGACAAGTAGACGCAGGCAGAAGGTCGGCTCTCCGAACAATGGGGACGTGCTTCCATATGGAAGCGGCGCGATACCAGAACGAGCGAAGAGGCAGGGCCCAGCGGAGGAAGATGCGGCAGCATCGAACAAGAAGAAGAAGAAGAAGAAGAAGAGAAGGAGGAGGAGAAGGAGAAGCAGAAGGAGAGGAGACGATGGAAGAATAGGCAGTAACAGACGAGAGGCAGAGGCGAGCTTGAGGGAAGGCGAGAGCGAGGCGCAGCAGCGAGGGACAGCAGGTGCTTTGTCACCGCGCGAGTAAATCCGGCCAGTTCTGGTGCCCCTCTACATAGCACTTTGCGAGTCGCGCGGCCTCGCCAGCCCTCCACGCGCGCGCTTTTGTACCGATGACGTCATTGAAATATGGTCGGCCCTTTCTCGGTGGTTGGAGCGGGGGCGCGAATACAGGTGGGGAAAGAGCGAGGGGGAGGACGCGAAGACGCGGAGGAAGGATCCCCGCGCGGCGAGCTGCACCGGGTCTGCTTACGGCGCGGGCCTACCAGCCTATACAGGAGGAAGGTACAGCGGGAGGGAGCGTTTTTGTTTCCTGGTGACATTTATTTGGGCACTGGGGGACGTCGGGGTCCGCGCTTTGCATAAGTCAGGTGTAGCCGTGTGTGAGTGCAGGCACCGTGATATAAATCCTGGCGCGAGGAGGCTGCCCAGTGGCTACCTCTTCCTCCTTCTCCTCCGTCTCTTCTTCGTCGCTCCGGTGTACTTTCCTAATCTTTTTCTCTCTTTCGCGTTTCCTTCTCCCTCTTCCTCTCTCGGCTGACTCCTTCATCTCTTTTCGCTCCGTGTCCTCTCGTCTCATGTCCTTACCGCGGGATTCTCGAGCACAGTATGGTGCACCCTGTTCTGCATATAATGTATCCAACCACTGTTTTTCGCCCGTTGCCCCCTTTGCCCCCGTCCTCCCATCTCATTCGACTGGACTCGCTTCAACTCACCAGCACGCATGCACGTCCACCGGATCGGTGCAACATTGATGATCCACAAAAGGATCATTAATGGGCCAACGAGGTATCTTCACTGGGGAACTTCCTGAAGGAACAGGATCGCCTTCCGCTGGAAGATGACTCGTTCCAACGGTAACCGACTGATACCGAAAATTAATGACCCGATAAAGCACCGGCAGAATGGCCGAGCAAGTCCGATCGCGCAATTACATGATTGGTGAATAAACGTGGAATTTATGGAGGATATTTTCGCACACCGTATCTCCGATTACATCTGAGATTTCAGATTTCACTTTGCAGGACATTAACGGACGTTTTTTTTTTAACAATGTTAATTAATGCTTGAAATAAATTAGCATTTCTTTTTTAAGTTAGACGTTGATTACCTTCACGAAATCGTCGGTCGCGAAGTAACGCCGTTCAGGCGCCGCCGGGATAGATCGGGGGCCGCAAGGATTTCCCAGCGAGATCGACTGCAAGGACCGATTCACGAATCGCGGTAATCTTAAATCGATATCTCGGGGTGTTCGGTAGATTTACTAGGGAACTCGGGGCGCACATATAATCCGATCGTAACAGCCGATGGTTGATGCCGTGCCTCATCGTAACGAACGGTCGCCGCGCTACCGCTGCACTCTACGTAATACGTTTCAGATAAGCTAAGAACGCAGTAACTCTCGCGTCGTAATAATTTTAACAGACGCAGAGGAAAAAGCCGCGCTGGATTCGAGTTTCTTGAGCGCCTGGCCGCCTAGGCGACCGGCGATGGCTGTCTCGAGGGTGTTGAGGCGCTCATGTACGAACAAAACGGACGATCGTAATTAAACCTGTTACCTGAACGCTAGAACGCGCGTTAAATCATTAATTTGTTCGCGCGCGAGTATTCGTATGTAGAATCGCGTTCGGTGAATTTAAAATAGAATTTAAATTAAATGATATCAGCATGAGCGTTATATCTTAGAGTTCAGCAAATATCCTTGTGCGAAATGATAAATTATAAAGTGGCGAAGCAGAGATTTACTTGCAAAAATACTGACGTATGCATCTTTCCCTATCTTCCGAGAAACATCAATATATAATGTTTCTTTAGACCTACACGGACACGTTCGATTACGTTCGCGACGATCATTAAATCGACTTCATCGACGTGCAATAACACATACCGGTCAGTTCGTACATTTCTTTAATGAGGTCAAATTGACACGGAAACGCGCGCGTCTTGCATTTTATTCGATGGAATATCGATTGCGGAGGCGCGACAGAGAGACGGAGTGAGAAGGAAATAGGAGAGGAGAGCGCAGAGAGGCGCTTGGCTCTCGAAGAAAAAAAAAAAGAGGAACGCGACGACGGCACTTTCGGTCGCGAATAATTCAGACGGGGGAGTCGTTTAAACGTCCGAGCACGTCGCTCGACAGGTGTAGGCATCGATTAGCATAAGGTAACGATGCCAGCGAACACGTAAACACATCCCGGCCGAGCGATCGATGGATCACGATCGCGCCGATGTTTCCGGCGATCGTGATTAAAGTGGGTCTTTAGAGTGCTCGACGTAACGAATCGCTCGCGTTCGTCGAAAGGAGCGCTCCTTGAGGGGACACAAACGAACATTCCGTATTATTACCGGACGGATTGTCCCGGTCCCGCCGCGCGGACTTCTTTCTCTCACCTGTGCGAGGTGCCTGGATGACCTTGGCTGTGATTAACACTCAAGGCAAGCAGAAACACGTGGCTCGCATATACACCGACTCGTCGAGCAGATTCAAGGTTTTCCTTTCTGGAGCCGATCGGCGAATTTTGAGGAAATCCCGAGCCGCTCGGTGCCGGCCGAGTTCGCGAATGCGACGATTATTAATCCGCGTCGCGTCCTTTCGCTCTTTATCTCGAGTTTACAGAGATAAGATTCGAAAGCTAAGCGAATAAAATTCTTACTCGTCACGGTTGACCGCGAGGCGATAAAAATTCATTGGAATCGGTTCTCGTGTGACAGATTCAATCCTTGGTACTTTCCCTTAAACCGCAACCTCAGGCCGACCCTAAAGTGATCATATTGAATTTATGTGCTGTATATATATTAGCATAATGGTCTATTACTGGCGCGCATAATGATCGAATCGACCGACGCTAATGGGGATAGCGGGATTTTTTCTTTCTCTCTCTTTTTTTTAACGAACGTGTAGCATCGCGCAAAATTGCGCGAATCTTCACTACCGAGTTGCCGCTGCGGCCACTACGCGTGTAGTCCACAGCAGGGCGATCCTTATAAGGGCTGTTACCGTGGTTGCCCGGATAATAAGATACTACCTCCTTGCTTCTGGATCCTGGACAACGGGCGGTGGCTGTCCCGATCGTGACTGTCCTGTCACGAGGCAACGCATACCCGTTGTTGCCCAGGCCTCTAGCGTCTTTTCCTTCCCCTCGTCCGGATTTCTCTACAGCGTGCTCGCGTGCGTATCCTTGATACCGCCCGACGCCCTTCTTAAATCGCACTCGACGGCTAACCAAGAAAGATGGACCCTTTCGAAACTTATGCCGCGCTCTCGTTTGACAAATCGAAGATATGAGGGGAGAAAACCGGGCGTGTTCGCGCAGCGCTGTTGCTGTGTAAACGCGCGGATTTATGTGCCCCGATCACAGGATCGTTTAAGGGATTATATCATTTCAAAGTAGTAGAGACACTTGATACCGGTATCTTAAGCTCGAGATATTTCGTTCCTTAGAACGCGCTAGTTATCTTTAGCACATTACTCTCTAAGAGAGTCGCCAGAACTTTTTTTTTAAGCGCGATACAAATTGCATCGTTATGATAATTAATCAGGAGGTACTACTCCCTACGAGATAGTGGCCCTGAGAAACTGATGAAGTTATTATGTGCAGTAGAAAGTTCCCAGATACTTAATTGATGCTTTAGTTGTTGGCCCGCGTGTGATCGACTATAGTGACCGCCATAAAGAAGGCATGAAAAACTGGTTTCCGAGGAAATTAATATATACAAGTCTACTTTCTTCTTTTATAAAATATAGGCAGTAATATATCCTCAATTCGTGTACTAGGGAGAAGAAAATTTTTACTAAAAATTAATTTTTTCGTGACGAGCTGTCGGTATAATGTGATAATATACACAATAAATGTTAGAATAATTATTACAACGTATATTAAATAAAAGAAATATTGCAAATAAATTATAAATCTTACTTCAAATATAATATCCTGAAATAAACTAATTTTGTGAAAAATGAGATATCAATACTTCTATTTAAAAAATCATGCAAAAAAACTTGTAAATTTTTTATTCGTTTCTATACTTTGTCAGTGTATTTAACTTTAATATAGTATTGTATCCTGAGTTTATGGTGAGTGCCTATACCGAGGCGTACTTGACAAAGCACCGATAGTCCCGAGAGCGGCCTAATCCCGCACACACGTATAGACGAACAAGCATCGAAGTTCACGAGGATCAGGAACGCACCAGGGCCCCGCAGATCGTATCTGGCGAGCGAGTTTACGTAGAAATCCGCGTTCGGAGGAAAGCGAGCAGCCGAGCCGCTCTGGACCGACCTAACTTTACCGTTCTCCAGGAGTCAGATCTCGACTAGTATCGCACTACGAATCGTCTCTCCTGGATCTTTGCCGCATACATTATCGCTTGGACCCGCGGCGAAAGCTCGCCAGCGGATCGAGGAAATAATTTTGGTTACAATTCCAGTAGAGACATTCGATCCGGAAAAAAATCAATTTGACTACCAAATTACCTCTTCGCGTAACGTATGTTAAGAAATTTAAGTTACTCATCGGAAATTAAATATTTTGAGAATGTTTTGAGAATTAGGAAATATCGTCGCAAATTCTCGCGAGATGTGAGCTGCAATGGTTGTATATTTAGGTTAAATTTCTTTTATTGAAATATTAAACGTTTACTATTATTCAACATTATTAATTATTAATTATTAATAATAACCGACTTATTAAGATTTTTAATTTATGTGTACGTATATTGCATCTATTATGGATCTTTTGCAGGAAAGTATTTGCAAGAATTTTTTTAAATATAAATTCTACGAATTTATATAAAGGGGGCAAGTGCATCCGTTCTCGTGTGACGATTCGATCTTTACTACCACGCGGTGACTCCAACAGCCGCATGCGTCACTCGCAAACCGCACTCGCGCGCGCGCTCGAGGTTGCGGAGCGACGCTTATCCGAAACGATGACATTTATGGACCTGTACGGCGTTTGCATCGGAACGAGCTGATCGGTTCATAAAGCATTCCCTGATAGCCACAAATCAACTCAACTGGATCGTTTGGGCCCAGTGTTTCAACGATCGGCGATGCAAGGAAGGATGCCGGAATACCTATGGGTTCCATACTACCCAAGACGGACACGAAGAGGATCGAGGTGAGAGACGGAAGGGGGAGGGGGAAGCAAACTCACACATATCCACGTCGGTTAGGAGACGGAATTGGTGGAAGCAACACCGTACCTTCGTCTTCTTCGTGGTCTCTCGCAATGGACGCGGTGTGATACACGTAACGCGACGCCCTTAAATCACTGCGGGCCCAAACCTTCTCTCTCCCCCTCCCTCCGTTCCGTCTTTCGAGGAAGGCTAGCTCGGAGTAAAAAAAGATGGATTTATAAGGGGCCCGCGAGTGGCCTGGCGTTTCGAGGATTCCTTTCGTTTGCGATTCGGGACAACGTATCGTCCTCGAACTGCGCCTTATGCCTCTCCCTAGGAGCGCCCAATCGATCCGAGGATTATGCGCGATCTCGGGTAAGAGCCTGCGAGCCAACTGCCGCGAAGTGTCAGACCGGTCGTTTTCAAGAAGACACATGGATTGCAGATGCATCAGTCCTCTCCCCTTTAAATTCATCAACACGCGCGTCCGAGACTTACTCCTCGCACAAGTTAAAGATCTAAAAAAAAAATTTTTTATTTTAACGTAATTTAAAAAGTATTTAAGTATTTTTTAAATTATGTTAAAATATATATTTTAGATTTTTTAAAAATATTTAAAATATGTAAAGAGAGGAAACACTATTGATTTCGCAGCTAGAAACTACATTTAGAGTAAATCATTCAAACCATCTGACTGCGTTTAATAATCATTCCCGCTGGAACGCGTGACGCAATTATGGCAGAATGCATTCCGCGTGTTGCGTACGTGCCTGCACGGGTACTCTGCAATCTTGCGGATCCCCTCGCACTCGAAGGAAGGGGATCATATTGCGCGGTCTTGATATTTACGATTGAAACAAATCGAATGTTATCAAGCATTCCGGGCCGACGATAAAGAATACAGAACGGACGCGGTGGCATTCGGGATCTCCCGGGGGAGATCCATCGGAAAATCCTCTTCCAGCGGCGTCTCGCGCGTTAACCCCAAGTCATATTCGCGGCACCACCGTCGTACATCGCGCCGTTGACGATTATTGGGTGACAACAAACATGTTATTACACACCCTCTAAAAATTTACGAGAATTATCGCTCGTCCACGTCAGCGCACGCGAGGTACACGCATATATATTTCGAGGCGCAGAACGTTTTCGTGACGCAGGTCATTTCGTGTACGAGAATAAAGCGACGTGTCATAACAAAACGAAAGAAATTATTGTGCTCGAAATTTAATGCAAATTATAACAACTTTATTTTATTATGGTTATATAAAAATACATCCAAGTCAATTTTATATCGCTATTAAAAACCGTTTAAAGAATAAGAAGCTACATTGAGAGAAAAATATAGTTACTTTTGGCCTCGATCATAATTTTATAATTTTTATTGTGGTTATATGAAAATAAATCCAAGGCATTTTTATTTCGCTATTAAAACGTTCGAGGAATAAGAAGCTACACTGAGAGAAAAATATAGTGTACGAATTAAAATAAACCGTTTTATTGCATCAATCAAGCTGCGAAGTACATATTAATTGGAATATCATCTCGAAGAAGCAAAAAATTATTGCACGCGATATTCCAGGTGGTTACCGTCGTGCAGACGGGGGATCGACAGGTGTTTGCGAAATCGATTTTCCGCGATCTGCGTAAGGTCGACACGCGACGTCCATCGCGAGGACGTACCCCGTTCACTCGATAACTCACGATTAGCGTAACACGCACGGAACAAGATATCGTCGCCGCGTACGGGAGCGCGAAGCAAAAAGTCTGGCTGTTTCGGATGCGTGGACGCGCTCTTAAATCCTCGCGCGAACGACGCAAGCGGCAAAACGAGCAGCAAGCCGAGAGAGAGAGCTTGAAGGGAAAGAGAGGGATGGACGTGCACGCACGGATCGTGGTTTTTTCAATTGGGTTTCGGCACATCCTTTAATTCGTCGGGAGATAACCCCTCATCCCTCCCGCATACACACGCGGCGCGTTTGCATTCTCCGCGTAAGAGGCGAATCGCGCGCGCGCACGCACGACAAGTAGACAGCAGGCATCGAATGTTTAATTCAAGATACTCGAGAGAGGGTCCATGCGAGAGAATGAGATGGGAATCGTGCGTGCGTATGCGAGCGTGGAAGATGGAGAGAGAAAGGGCGAGAGGAAGGAAAAGGGAGAGAGACGGGTCGAGAGCGTAGGGTAGCAATTGATGGGACAGGGTTGCGCGTTTGTTGAGCTAATTACTGTAAGGCGAGGCGCTTACTCGCGCCGCTACATACAAACGGCATTAAAGGTGGTGGCCATCAATCGTCGGTAGGGCCCCTTCGCCCGCCTGGCAAGTCGGCCCTTCGCCCCCTCGCCCTCCCGTTGCTCTCCGCTCTGCGCGCGAGAACCGCTCTCCCTGTGTCCCTCGCGTCCTCTCTCGAGTCGCGACATTAAGGATGCGACCGAATCAATGCGCATTCGCGAGCCTCGCGAATGATCCAATCGGTAACTCTGGCAAATGACCAGAGCTTGGACCCGTAGCTGCGGGATTATTAAAAGCATGGTATATAGCATCGTATCCGAATTTTTGTGTGATGATATTATACAGCCGTAAAGAGATAAGCGTGATGCTTAAGAAACGATTCGTTCAAACGACGCGCCGTTCATTCTGTTATCAGAATCCGATCGGGATCGGAAAAGAATCATCTGCAATTAATTTGCGCGATAGGAACGATACCGACAGTAATCATTACGTTTGCGCGGATCTGAATATCTCGCGTCATTTGACGCGATAAATGACTTTCGCAGGACGTGCATAGCGTGCGTTTAATTAACCGGATTCTACGACCGGTGTAATTCCTTCTGAGGGGAGTAGGCATCGATATTTTTGACGCCGCGGTAATTAATATCGCTGCTTAATTGTATAAACCGCAATAGGGAAGGGATGCGCATTTATTTTGCATTTGTTTAGCGCCAAGATGGATTATTATTGGCGTTACAACTCGATGGGTACGCATTGCTGTACAAGGATACAAATGATGCAATATTAATTGGCCGAGATCCGCACTGGTCGAGTCTGTCGATTTCTATCCAGCTACATACGCTGGATCGAACGAATTAATATCCCTCCGTCTCTAATTAACCGGTTTTCTTCCTTTAGTGCGAAGTCGCACTTGATATTAGCTTATACTTAAGTGTCCTAAAGTAAATGTTCAGATGTAAACATATTAAATATGTTATACATCGTTGAGCGAAATCGATAACAGAATCATCGCACAACTTACGATTCATCTTCCTAAAATGCGAAAATTATGTTTGACTGTTCCTGAAACTTATTGAACTTCATCGAATCTAAAGAGAGCCGGTTCGCTTCTTGCGTGTTCGGCGTATTCGGACAAACGTATCATCAGCCCCCGATTCATTGCATTCCCCGCCTCCCGATCTCTAAATAGTCGGCCGATAATTTCCGAGGTCCGTCTCGGAAGGACTTCATTAACCGTCGGCGCTCCGGGGAGAGCTCGAAAAACTAGTGCGTACATCATCGCGGCCGGCCGGCCGCGCCGCGGGCGAGCGCGCCCGCGAGGGTGTCGCGCGTGTACTACGGTGCTCCCGTCTCTGGAACCCGACGGCATCACGTTATAAATAACAGCCTGGCTGATAATTAAGACGCGTTTCGGCGCGATGCGACACCCGCTGTCTCCTCGCGACGCGACACCGGGTTCGCGCGCGTGTAGACACGTGAGGTCGCGTCCGCGGGAGCGCAAGATATATATCGTCGTGGACCCGCGAACCGCGACGGAATTCTCCCGCGGAATTCTCGCGGGAGATGAGGGTCAACGTGTATATCGGTAAGAATCTTCGCGCTTTGTGTCTGCCCTCCCGCGGGGAAAGGAAGAAGCGGCAGGAGGAGCGGGAGAGACGGAGGATCCGGGAAAATAAAAAAAGACGCGCGGAAGAATCGCGCCATGTGCGAGGGCTCCGCCGCGGCGGAAGGTATTGCGTGGATTCATCTGGATAAAACCGCGGCGCGATCAATCACCCGGTGATTAACTGCGCTACCTACGGAATCGAACTCGCCCCGTAATTTATGGCGGTTTTTCTAGATAAGATATAAGGGACGTGTCGAGGTGTGTGACACAGGTGTTCATGTAGGAAGTGCGCTCGTTATTGAAATAACTCGCTCGTTGTGCCCGTGATATAGGCGACTTCTGCGCATATATATACTTCAAACGCTTGATGAGATCGTAATGGAAGCGAGTAGTTCAATTTGTCCATACAGATAAACATCAAATCGAAGAAACGAGCAGGTCTCTTTTCCCAAGTAAAAACATATTTATTATCATCCTTTAGCTTGTGAATATTAACGTTGATAATTTTCAAATTAAATCTAATAAAAATCCCATCTTATGCATAATAATTATGCGTAATACTACTTTGTATTTAATTCCACGACATAAAATTTTCAATTCCTTAATCACGACGCTACTACTCGAACTCTGTGTCATTTAGTTTCTCTTTTTAGTTCTTAAACCAAATATTTCGTTAATATTAACGACCGTGTTTCGAATAAAATGTAATATCATTTGACTTTACGTGTCCTTCCGAAAAATTCGACGACGAGAGGAAAAGAGAAGAATTAATTTTTACGATCAGCCGGAACAAGGACGGGGTTAACTATCGCTGCGCGCGAGCATGAGGATGAGCGCTATTGTGAATGCGGCTCCTATGCCATCGATATAACTTTCCAAGTGTAATTGAGGGAATAAAGTCCGCGAAATTTCGCGAGCCGCGACGCTGGCGTGGATCGTAAAGAGGATGAGCATGTCCCGGCGTAACCTGAGGCTGTGAAGGGGCTGCAGTAACGCGACGAGGACACGTCGGGAAATGAAAACGAGGGGCGTCCCGGTGCCGGCGACGTTCTACCAACCCCACGGGGAGCCGGCACGTTATATCTTCATTAAGCAGTATACCTAACCGTCCTGTCGCGCGACTTCTTAGCACTTCGCAGTCTGCGCTAATTTCACGTTAACTTCTTCTTTCTACATATCGGTTTCTCCGCTCCCCGTGACGTAGTCGCATAAAGACGTTGGAAGGATGAACAGGCCGCGAATTGCCGTATTTCTTCACGTTAACCACAATAGCACGACGACGTCTTTTTTTAATATTTTTTCTTACTAATTTTATATTTGAGTATTTTGTTTATTATAATTCTAAATAGAACAATTTTTATCAAGATGTGTTATGTCTCTCAAAGGAATTTAGGAGCAGAGATTTAAGGAACTTTAATGATTTTTTTAAATAATTTATTTAAGAAAAGATTCTTTTTTCTTTTAAAACTTTAAAATATAATTGTTGTGTCTAACATATAAAGTTACTCTTTATTACTTAAAACTCTATTCAACTTGAAAAAGGGCAATTTATTCGACAATTTTTATTAAGCGTATATCGCTATTTTTTTCGATTTTTTACTTTTTGACAGACGATTTATCAAAAAATTTCCAAAGGGCCAGATTTTGAGTTCCCTTCAATTTAGGTTTAAATCTTCTCAGAGATAGGACCTCCCGTGCAAACGAGTAAAGTGTCACTCAACCTCCGGTTTTCATTAAACCGGACAGCCTTAACAACCTGCTTTCGGCAGTGGAGAAACCGGCAGCGCGAGAGCAGTCTCCTTAGAATTTAATCGCGACCCTTTGTCCGGCGAGTAACGCCCGCAAGTCTCAGGATCGTGTCGATATACCATTGGGTCCTCTCCGGCGGGTGTTGCGGAGGAAATTCCAGGTCCCCGAATCGCCGTAAGATCGGGACGCATCGTTATGGGTCCGCCGCGCTCCCGCGTATCTCTCTCGCTCGCTCGCGGGCGGTATCGGGCCGGTCCAGAAGGAGGACGCGGTCGTAAATATTCGGGCGCCAAATAATGCCGGTTCCGAGCGAGAGCAAGCGACCACGACTGCCGGCCGACCCGTAATGAAGGACATCCTCGTTAATTAGTCAATAAATTATCCTTCGTGCTCACGACGCCCGTGGTCGGGCCTCCTGCTCGCTCGCCACCGCGTCTCCTCTCGTCTCCGGGATCGCTCCAAAAGGGTCGCATACTTTACGACACCTATCTCGCGCGACAGCGCGATGCATTTCTCACAATCAGCGGTCCACGAAAGACGGAAAACGCACACATCTCGATCTCAGGACGATCTACGAGGTGGTCCACCACGTCGCTCGGACTGACGTCGTTTTCTCGAGCGGCTCATCGCGAGAATGCGTCCTCCCTGATAACGAGATGACGGTTGATCACGACAAAAATAGATCCTCGGAACGGGCTCGCGCGAACCTGTTTCGACGAAAACGTTTCGAGAAAGCCAGTCTGGCGTTAAAAGAAACAGCCCGCGTGGCAAGAATTAAATACAGAATGCAAAAACTGTTGTAGTCGCGCTTGTATTGTTCAAAAGCCGCAAAAGTCGAGTTGATCAGATGATCGCTTCAGAATCACGCGCTCGAAAGGAATCCATTAAAATGTACAAGCTAGAGCGTGCAATTATCTTCGAATTCTTGTGTTGGCCGCTGTAAATGCGCGTTCGCACCCTGATAGGAGCCCGTGCGTGCTGCACCACGCAGGTGGACGACAGCGGGATCCTCCCGTAATGTCCCGCACGGCATAATGTCGTGCACCGAGCATAAAGATCCGCTCCTATACGTGTCCGAGTTACATACCGTGCCACGTGACCGTACATCACTTTAACTACTTCCTGGCTCAGTACGATTTTGCTGGCTCGCACGCGGCCGCGAAGGACGGTGCTCATCTTTTCCGAGAAATCCCGACGTGAAGAACCGACGATGTGTCGATGAGAAAGTTTGAAAAAAAAAACCCGGGTATGTTAACATACTTCGAATTACTTTGATAATCATTAACATTAATGTTAAAATTATAATTTTTTTTCACACGAAGTATATTAAGGAATTTTTGACAAAGTATCGCGATCTTTTTCTTTTATTATGCACGATAAAAAGATGAGATTTGTTTTTAATAAGGCAGGTGTAACTGCAAGGACAATTAAAAGATGGCGTGTTTAGATATGTAGATTAATATACTTCATCAAATCAGTACATGGAATATATAAATCGCAGATTTAATGAAATCATAAAAAATCAAGTAAACATCTTCCTCTTCCTCTTTCGGCTAATTTAGTCTGAAAATGTTATTCGTATAATTGTTCGCATCATTTGGCATCGGAAAGTCTTCAGCGTGAGCTTCCAGCAGGTGAGCGCGAAGCTCCTTGGCGAAATTCGTGCAGAACGGATCCGTTTCTTTTCCTTTCTTCTTCTTACAAAACTCACACTCGTAGATCGTCTTGCCCGGATGCAGATTCGTTGATAGTATGTGCTTCCGGAGATTTTCCTGCAAACACAAAAATTGTCTAAATAAAGAAATTAATTAGACTAACGTTTCGTAACAGAGCTGCTGACAACTGATAAAAATCTTGATATTTTTAGCGATCACATAATTAATAATCAATCGATAATCTCATATTCTTATAATATTTTAGCGGTTTTTATTTAAATAAATCGAACACGCTGCTCGATCATTTTACGCAGCTCTCCGATTATCCATCAAGCTCCATCAAACGAGTCTATCTGCTTTTTTTTGGGTGTCTGTTAAAATTTTATTCGAATTCAAAGTCAAACAATGTTCGCGCACATAAAGATATTTTTTCATCACGATCAAGCGGCGATCAGGCCTCACATCGAGTCAAGTCTCGAATTTGTATTTTTTTTTTTTTTTCGGAAACGTCTGGATATGCGGTGGATATACTTCTTCGGTGTGCAACCGGGGAATCGGTCCGCCGCAAAACCGGACGCACACATTCATTGGCTACGTCGTTGGCGCGTTTAAAGGCGCTTTACCCTCTTCGGGCTAAGTAGCCGGCCGTAATCGTAAACATCTTCCTACCAGGCGGGCTTATACGAGCCGCTGATGGCAACGCGCGGCAACATCAAATTTAATTTCCCATAAGTAAATCTTTCCGCGGGCACCGCTCCGTGACGGGCGCGCAGATTAAGCCTCGTTCACACCGCGTTGGGCGGCCGCGGCGGATCGGAGGAGCGGGCGGGCGCGCGCTGTCATGGAAATTTGGGCGTGAGACCGATTTCGTTTAGGCCAATCGATTCCAATTGCGACGAGTTTAATTTCCTCTGTATCGTAAGGCTACCGTGGGCCGCCCGTGACGGAAGGACGGAAGGTACAAACGCGCATTTACGACCGTCGGGAGTGGATGGTGATTTTATGAGCCTAATAATTTTCGGGTATACTAGCAGAAGCAGCAAGAAGATGTTGGAGAAAGATGTTAGAAGCAAGAGGATATTAGAAGAAATGTATTCTGTTCCTTAATATATTACCTGGCAGAAAGCCTGATCGTTAAATATCTAAAGTCCTAACATTTCTACCACCATTAAAAGCCAGAATTTATCGAGCGATGAACAATAAATAATTTTCTATTTCTATTCAAGAATAAATTGCGCAACGAGAGGTAATTCCGTACCGCTCTGAAAACTTTTTGCAGTGTCTGATAACATCTGCACCTGCAAGCCATATCGCCCGGATACTTCAATCTTTTCGCATCATTTAAGTCATCGCCAATATTAGTTCTCTTTTGCAAGAAATGCGGCGGACTATGATTGTAACGTAAATTATTATCATTGATATGCAAAAACTGTCGAGGATACAAACCGATTGCATCGGCAACGCGAGCAGATCGTAAAGTTATATTGAAAGAGAGAAAGAGATGGAAAAAGATCTTTACCCAAATTAACGTTTCATTGAAGGTCCACTCGATTCGTTCACCTTTTCCTTTCCTCCCTCCATTTTATGAATAAATAAAATGTAACCGCCTAAGATATTTCACGGGTTAATAATAAAACTGTAATGACGGTCCCTATAATTACTTATCAGCTCAAGTCACGAGATTGCGAAATATTACGCAACGGAGGACATAAGAATGTATATTTTGCAGAAGAAGAGGCGAGAAGGGGAAAAAACATGTGAATAACGCAAGAACTATAAAAATTTTAATTATTTTACTCATATGTGGCAAATGGTAATTAAATAAGTTCGAATAAATTAAACTCATTAAATTAAAAAACTGCTTAAAAGATTAAAACAGGAATAATGAGCTAATTCGCGAAATAAAAATTAATATAAATATATCACGAATAAATGCAAATCATTCTCATCTGTAGCTTCGTTGAAATCTTTACATTTTTTTTTATAAATCTTCATCATTGACTCGCAGATAATAAAATTATTTTTTAATTTTTATCACGACGCATTCGTCGTTAATATTCGTATCGCGGGCCGTAGTCTATCGTGATGAAGTAGGAAGCGACTTTTCGACAACTCTCGGCGACCGATGTGGGAAACAGGACGCAAGTTCCGGATTCGGTGTTAACCGGTGTCGGCTTGAGGAGAGTTACCGCCCTCGACGAAAGTTTTCCAAGTGCCGGCGGTGGCGAGCCGATGGCGGGGCCCAGGGAGGGAGGAGGATGGTTTCGAAGCGAGGGCGGAAGCGTCGGTCGGCAAAAAGAGGCATCTAACCGTCCGAGGTAAATCATAGCGCGGAGGGAAGCGAGAAAGGAAGAGAAAGGAAAGTGGCGCGCGTAATCTCATCGACGCAGGGTGAGCCTTGCGCTCCTCTATGTGGAAGAGTTTCCTCGTTAAATCGTCCCGCACGCTGCTCGCACGTTTCTTCCTTATTAAAGTGCCGTGCAAACAGCTATCGCCCGATACTACCCCGCAGTCAGAATCTCCCGATCATCCCTCCCGACGGATTATTTTTTTCCGTCGTTAGTCGCACAATATAACGGCGATTTTTCGATGCTTTGAGTAATCAGTCTCTATAAATACATTATATCATAATATTTTCAAAATATTATAATTAAATCTAAACTGGAAAAAAATGTTTTGTTCTATGAACTAAAATTCTGTCGGAACGAGAAAACATTTTGGTTAAAATATGCCCAACAAAACTGTTTAGTTGCTGTAAACAAATATATTATTTACTTATAGTTTGTTAAATCATTTGGCTTAGAGAACAAAACAGAAACATACATTTAATAGAAACAACTAAAGATTTTATTATATTAAACAAGATACTTGGTTAAAAAATACCTCAACTAAACAGTTGGTTGGAGATACTCAATTTTTTCCCACTGTAGTTTCGATAAATTGAGAATAGAATAAATCTTAAACATTTTGCGTACATTATACATTGACTTATATTTAAAACAATATATCGGTTTTTTTACAAATCGATCCGAACCGAATCGATATCTACTTCTTTATATATGTAAGAAAATTAACTTTAATAATTAAAACTATAGAATATAATTATGCACGTGTTAATAAAATATGCAATTAATATTGCAAAAAAAAGATAATTGAATTGACCTAAATGACAAAGAGGACTGTTATTTAATATGCAAGAATATTATTTTTGATTCTTCAACTTCTACTTCGAGGTTCAGGAATATATAAGACTCCCTCGTCATTTTGGATCGAGGATGAGAAGCAGCCGATCGATGCGTTTGCGCGAATGCGAATGAGAATCACTGAAATGAGTTTATGTCGCTGTATCAAAGAGACACGGAGACCTCGTATGCGAGTCGCATCCCGACTCAAGCATCAAAGGGCATTAGCATACCGGCCGCGCGGTATGACTGGGCCGTGCGTGCGTGTGGGCATTCAGTGGGCACAATTAACTCGTTATCTTATCGCGCCTCGGCGGCGGCAGAGGCGGCGGCGCGGTCCAAACGTTAAGGTTGTACTCTGCTTAATTTACGCCACGGAGTCCGGGATAAAAATTGGACCGCGTCGGGACTCGCGGGGTGCACGAGTCAACCGCCGGGAGAGAGCCGCCACCGCTCGACGTGAAGGCGAGCCAAGACTTTGAACCCCGATGACGACTGTGTCGCGAGAACGCGTGTGCGTGTGCGTGTGCGTGCGGTAGGTCTCTCCAACACGCAAACGCACGGCGCTACTGGTTTTAGCCGTACAGAGTATCGCGAACATTTCGTGACCTTCATCTCTAGAATAACGCCGCGAAAAGATCCGAACTTGACTTAAGAAGTATGAATTTAATTATTACGGTAAAGTTTGTACTTTCTTTCTGTTTGCGCGTCGATTTAAAATTGTCTAAATTACATCAGTAATATGAAAAATTTTGGTTGGCGATAACTTACCAGAGTGTTACTGGCATAGGAACAATGCCGACACTCGTACGGCTTGGCGCCCGTATGCAGTCGAACGTGTCTCCGCAGGTTCGAGACGAGCTTCGTCTTAAAATTGCAGCCCTTGTAAGTACAGGAATGGATCTGAACGTTGTCGGTGTTCGCGGAATCCACGTGCCGTATCCTGTGCCTATGGGGAATTAATACAATCGTTTTAAAACGGAGCAATGTCGGTGGTAATCGGCGATCGTAAAGTCTTCTGGCGAAACACACGGGCGATTTTCATGGAATCGCGCGCGCGCGCGCGATCGTTACGCATTCTTTCCGTTAATTAGATCCTCTCGATGCTGAACCACTGACGCACGCAATTAAAGCATAATGATATAGATTTACGTATCCGATATGCATGATTATTGCCATTAAATGGAAATTCTTATTGGAATTGAGCGGACGCGAAATTTATTCGGGCCAATCGAAGCGTTTTATGAAAGTCTGATTAACGCCCGAGCGCTAATACCGGTCAACGCGGCTATTAACGCCAGATAAACTTTCTACGCCGAGGTGAGGTCGATACCGAATATCTAATCGCGGAAATATATCTACCGGGACATCATACCGGTGTCGCGCATAAAGTAGCCGTTGCCGCGATAGCCGCGGAAAGGAGTAGATACGAGTTTGTCATCGGGAGAAAAGCCGGACGAGCAACAAGAAGGCAGAAGCGATAGACCTTCTGGAATGCCTACAGTAGTAGAAATATTATCAACATCGCACACGATCAGCCGATTTATAACAGCAAATCTGCCGGCAGTGCCTTAAACCCAACGATTGTAACTAACGATTAATTGAACTCATATTATGATCTATGGTCAATATGTATATTCCGTAACGCGACATCGATTCCTTCAACCGTGCAGTAGAGTTTCGCGATATAATAAACCAAAAAAAAAAAGTAAATGAAATTCGTGCATAATTCGGATTCAATTCTAGCACGGAGGATCACACAAAGACGGAGGTGAAATAATTTATTTAACCGCGTTAAAAATAACAGGATCGTTATTAATTTACTTATCAAGAGTTTCGCAAGTCTCGTCCTCTCGTGCCCCCTTAATATCTGAACCGAAAATTACTTTGTATAATCAGGCCACGACAACGTGCTGAAGTGCATATTTTTTTCAGTGTGAAAGAGGGGCACGAGATCGCATCAGAAGTGTATCCTCCACAGCGTTCCCTCCTTCTCCGTGCTTCGCCGAAGTTCATCGTCGTAGTTGCGGCCCGGTGATTATGAACGATGCGATATGCGTGCGCGATATTACGAGGGAGCCGTTGACCGCGGGTACGTGTATATCAGGTTCGAGATGCGTGACACGTTTAATTAAAATCCCGCGTGATTTACTCCGCCGGGCTCCGCGCGGCAGGGAGGAAGGCCGGGGCGAGAAAGGGAGAGAGAAAAGAGAAAGAGAGAAAAGAAGGGGTGAAGGGAGGGGGGAGCAATACGAGTGGACGTACGCGGAAGAGGAGCGTCGGTGGAGGAGAGCCCGCGCGACACACTCTGCGGCTGCGTTGAGTTCGACTCACGTAGTAAGTACTCAATTCGCGATGAAATATCGCGGCGACCATCGGCCATGCGCGGACGATCATAACGGGTTGCCCGCACTTAACCGGCTGCCGCACGCAACTTCCGCTTTCGCGGTCCTCCACCTCGATCTTTCTCTCGCCGCCGCCGCGCCATTCCTCTCGTTCGTTCTCTCGACCTCCTATCCCTACCCGCGACATTCGTATTTCTTCGAGAGCCCGTCTCTCGTGGAGCAGGGAAAAAAGCGCGGTGTCAAACGAGGAGAGATTTATTAGGGGCGCTTCCCGCGCCACAATGGCCTTAATAAGGCTTAATTTAAATACGAACTCTCTCTCTCTTTCTCTTTTGATTTCACGCGAATCCATTGCTGGAAAGATCGGTTTTACGCGATCGCTGTATGATCAAATATTGATGGAGAGAAAAAGAGAATCTCAATTGATTAGAACAGTACTTCTCCATTTTGATGAATGCGATAAATTTATTATGACATCTTCAATTTTCAATTGACAGCTCGATTTATGAGACTCTCTTTTTTAGATAAATCATGACAATCACGATATTAACATTTTGTGTTTTCAATAAAAAGACGTCGCAGGAACAGGAGAATGGATCCACACATGTATTTTATTTTAATGATCGTCTGCATCGGTTTGCTCGAATGAGATAAAAGCGACGAGAAATAAATATAAAAACCTATTATTGTAAAATATTCATATTCCGTTCCAGTTGTTCTGCATTTCACCTCCTCAAAAATTTCCCCGCGTACGCGGCCCGGCGTGACATAGTAAAGCTGAATAGGATGGAAATACTTGGTGTCTGAATGAATCATTGAGCCGCGAATTAATTCAGATACAGATCCCGTCGTCCGGGCCTTAAAATAACCGGCGAATAAATCTAGAAGGTAGAGATAAAAGGCGGTACGAAAATTGCCGGCGTATCGAGGCCATGCGCGCAGCGCGCGCATGGAGATGTAATCGGATTTTCGATAAATTACTCTTCAAATTATATCCTCCCCATTGTCTCTATCAATAATCCGCGAAGATTGATTCTTTCCACTGTCCGCGTCCTCGCAATTACGTATGCGAGGCGGCGCGCGACGCGAGTACTTGCGTCCTCGCAATTAATTCTCCGCTTCCTCGAAGGCATCGATCATACATACGCGAGCTGTGAGCCGCGCGCGCGATTAATGGCGCAGGAATGCGTCGTTCTCGGCGGGGACCTCGATTAAAATTAATGTCAATAATATCGGCAGTCCGAGAAGTCGTGCCGCCAGCCCCCTGCGAGACCGGGGCCGTGCGGATCGCACGCGGGCTGAATTGTTAAAAAGACCCTCTCGTATCCCGATACCCGCTTCACCTTACTCCGCTTCACTCGAGATCGCTAACGAGTTCAAGTATATCGAGCGCCCGTAACATTTGGACGTAATAGTCGTTGCAATGCTGACGTTGCGTTCGACACGTGGCGATGAGAATGCTACACGCGCGCGCGCATTGGACATTTCTGTCACGAAGTTAATAGCTCATGATTTATCCAAAACTTCGTGATTTCCACACATTTGACGATATGTAATTTATGAAACCTGTATCTTTCTGCACGCATTCGAAATTTTTCATAACACGGTATAATTTATTTGAAGCAATTTATTAAATTGCAGGGGAAGAAATAAATCGTAACCCAGCGTTTCTCGCGCTTACCTGCGTAACTGCGTCTTCGTCTTGGCGGCGTAGGAGCAATCAGGACACGAATACTGCTTCTCGATGTTGTCGTGGACCAATTTTCGATGAGTCTTCAGCTCAGTCGCGGTACGAAGAATCGTTGGACAACCCGGAAGGCCGCACTTGTATTTCTTACCGGCGTGTCGCAGCATGTGCTGTCGAAGGGCATGTCTGCAATACACAACATATATTATTGTAAAAAAATATTGTCGTACAATTTTTAATTACACTACGTGCGGCTTCAAGTCGCACATAGAACCGTGTTTCTCGAATACAGTTCTCACAGTTTACCAAGAATTCCTATATTGTGCACCAGGAATTAAAAAACGTAAGCAAAGCAACAGCAAGAAATGGTCACCAAATATTCGCTCTAAAATTAAGTGTGTCCGCAGGAATTCTGTGTACAAAAAAATGCTGAGAAACACGATTGGTATCTCATCTCAGTATCGCAGGGGATACATATTTCTACCCCTTACTATGCTCTCTAACGATAATCTTGCTAATGGGTCCACCGAGTGCGCGCGACGCATCCTGGAGGCATGTCGCTCGGAGATCGGCACGATTTTTGGAATACCTATCGGCTAGCGCGGCGTGTCGCGAATAATGATTTTGCGGTGCGAGAGAACGGCCCTTCGTGCTTTCGTTAGACCCGACCCGTAATAAGACAGCACAATGGTCGCGCGTGTGCTCGGTACGGCGACCATCGGCCGGTTCGCACGCCGCCGTACGATCCGATCGCAGCTGTTGCATCTTATATCAGCCCGCTCCGCCGGCGGCGGAACGGAGAGAGAGAGAGAGAGAGAGAGAGAGAGAGAGAGAGAGGAGCGCGGCGCGCGTACTGCACTTTAAATAGTTCCTGCCAGGAGGTGACGATCTATACGGTTAGTGAACTTGCCGTGTTGCGCTAAGTGAGTCAACAAGACGTATTGAGGCCGGATCTCCAGGTTCTGTACACGCTTGCCGCGTGCCTCGTCCGGCCGCGCGCGGAATTCCCCATCCTTTAACCGCAAGTGAGATACGAGTGCAATACGGCCGCTTTATAATTAGATAGAAACGAACATTCCGCTCTCCCCCCGCTCCGTCGTTCAACGAGCAACTTGAATTAGCGGAAGCCGAGCCGGGCGAGCTCGTGAATGCGATAAACACGTGGCGGCACTTTTAATTAACGGCCGACCGGCGATCGACGACGATGCATGTGCGTCAATCCGCTCTCGACTGCTTGACGTATTGTAAATTTAACGCGTGTCTTTAATGCAAATTATCCCATGTCGTACAAATAAACTCAGAAAAAATTAATTTATCGCTTTTTTTACAGAAAAAGATCTCGGTGTACTTTCCGGCAAGGCCAGCGGCAAAATGATTTTTCTTATTTCAACATGCAAAGGTATTTAGAATTTGTTGTTAACGTCATTTAAAAACGTATTTTGAAGGAGTTGTATTGGATTACAAAACGCGGACAGAGGATGGATTTTCTGAGCTGACAGTTCGACGGAATATCAATGGGAATCATAGTTGCTCGAAGCTAAGGAACGAGAAGGGTCGAGAGGAANAGAAAGAAAGCGGCGAGGAGAGGAGAGAGGAAGACGAAGTCGTCGAAGGATCTGGGCCGTCCCGGGGGGAGCCGGCCTATCCAATCGGCTACGCAAGTGTAACACCGAGCTTTACAATGTCAGAGATATACACGCCCTCGCACGAGCCCGCGGACGCGTCCGCAGGCCTGGCACCTGCGAGTCGCAGGTAGTCGCGCGAGCCGCGCCTGGATTCGGGCATGCCCTTCGTGGTGCCCTTGCGCGGGAAAAGGAACATCCGCTTACGGCATGTATGTACTTATGCGTTTCACTTGCGTGCGGACCGGAGGCAGCATGAAGATAAAGATAAGGTTCACGGAGGTGTGTGATCTTACTTTGTCATATCGGATTTCGGTTTTCTTCGAAGAGGTCGCGCGTAGCGAGCCAAGAACGCGCCTTGCAGCTTCCGTTCGCCGTGATGTATTGTACACCGCCGTTCCTCGATGGCCCCTCCTCGAAATCGTCACGTTGAGAAACGACCGAATCAAGCCGGATATCTAATCGCGTCGTGTGTCATTATAGCGGGATTTTGACACGAAAATGAAGATGCGGAATACGTGGTCATAATGTATGAGCAAAGAGATTTACAGCTTTTCTCCTTTCGTCTTGTCCGAGTTCATTTCGCGATAGAGAAATAAACCAAAACGAGGACGTAAGAGCGGGATTTGTTTATGGAGTCACCCAAGTGACTCCAATGGTATTCAGCACAACGATAAAAATCAAGTAATAGAAGGATTAACGATTGACTATGCATGTATAATGTAAATGCAGATAAACAAATTTACGGTGAAGATGGGCGGATAAAATCTCGCGTTTCGTTGCCCGCGTGAAGATTCCTTAAATTATGCTCTGCGGAAATGTTAAATCCTTTCCAATGCTAAGCTCTTTGGCACCATAACGTTTGGGAGTTTATGCCCGATGGATTAAGCGTTTTCGGCCGCTTTGCCTATAAGGATATTTTGATTCTCCATTGCACCTCTTATCATGCACGATCCCAGCCGTCGGCTTATTCTTCATATTTTATCCGGTGTGGCCGCGTATTTATTATTACGATATTTCAATTGGCTGCAGTGTAAATAAAATGTAACGAAGTCGGGAATCTCCGGCGTCAACAATTTATTAAGCACGCAAGTTATACCATCGCACAAGGATAATTTCCGAGTAAAAGTCTGCGATTAAAAACCGTAAGGTAATGTAAAGTGGCGAATGGGAAATCAGTGATTTCCCTTACACACATCAGATACACGTCTAATTAAATGCAAGTTAAACATTGAATTTAATTGCGAATTCAAAAACCGCCAATTAGTATATTCGTTTGTAGCATCTGGACTATCAAGCGAGAATGTTGATGTATGGTGCTCGTTTCGTACGGTTTCATTTCGTGCGGTGCTCGTAAGGAAGATACATAATTTAGTTAGCCATGGAAGCGGTCGTTCCTTGTTCACAGCGCATCATGCGCCATGGAAATAATAAAATCCTCGTTACAATAAAATCAAAGAGATTACTCGGCACTCGCGGGCCGTTTCCTTGATAGAAATTAATGACAGGCATGACTGCATTGGAGTTTCCTACGCGCATTGAATCGGTTCAAGGCCCGCTTCGTGAACGTCGTAATTGCGATGAATTATGACAGCCGTGCATATCCGAAGACAAGACTTTTCCGCCGGATTGAAGCCAGCGATAAAAGTGACAGCGACGCGTAAAGTCGTATTTTCTCACATCGCGCCGTGGCGCCTTGAGAATCATTCCTCTCGCCGTAACGCGAGGAAAAATACACGGAATCCGTACTTGGCGTACGAACGAAGCACGAGAAGAAATTCATTCCCGGCTTAATCGACGCGCTGTCGATTCGAATGAGTTTGTAGCCACAGTGATGTTAGAACGATGCTTTATTCTCGGTGTTAATTTAACGTTAGATAGGTATCCCTATTTAATAGGAAGCTTAGGATTTATTATAGTTTCACTGACATTCTTAATACAAGACGTGATGTTAAAAATTCATACAGCGATGTTCAGTGATATGATTTCCATAAAATATTGCCACTGAGAAAAATATTACATTTGGTCTCAAACATAATTTTATAATATTTCTAACAATAAATATGATAAACTTAACCATATGCATCATTATAAAATTGTGATTGAAAGTAGCTATATTTTTCTCTCCCTACACTTATAAGCTTGCAGAACATTTATGAGAGCTGCGATAATTGACTTTTGTCGGTTGCAGAAACGTCGATCCCACACGAGAATCCCCAGGCCCATCCGAAAATCCACAATCGCCATTCATAAGGCGATCTCGCGCATCGAGCGTTTGAATTATGAGAAATCGTTGAGAAATCCTATACGCGCGAGGCCTGGCGGGAGTGCGACCCCGCTGGAATTCTGATAGAACAATATTAATATCGGCGTCGGGCGAGAGAATGAAGAGAAGAAAAGGAAGAAGAGGCGCGAGAGGAGAAGGAGGAGAAGGACCGCCAGGTCTAACTCGGCGTTTTTCGGCCGGGAATGTCGCAGGCGTGACAAGAGATCGTTAAGGGGAGCTTCTCAGTCGCTCGATTGGGCAAGCGGATGCGGTCACAGGCGGATGATTTAGCGCGACGTTTGCCGTCATCTCGTGAAATACGTACCAAACCGTCGCTGGCGGCGGCGGCGGCGGCGGTGGCCTAGGGCCGACCGCCATCTGAAAGTCTAATTCGTGTCGCCGCGTGATCGCCGTTATATCCACGTCGACGTAAACGCCGATGACGCGCGGGCACGTTTCCCCGCTCGGGAGAGAAACCCGTCTTGCGGGAGGCGGCCGCGATTTCCGGACGGCCCACAGTGGGGCCGATTCCCGAAAAGCTGGTCAAAAGTCGAAAAATTAAGATATTTACCTGAAACTTGGTATATAGGGGTTTTTGGGGTCGCTGATAACGAATTTCAAGTCAAAATAAAAAAAACAAA
>JAJVSH010000028.1:280004-369848 GCA_021460005.1 Tetramorium alpestre | reverse complement strand
TTTTTTTTTTATTTTCCCCACACATCGTGTCATTTTGATAGTTTCATTTCTTTAAAATTCCCGTGACAGTAAGGATGAGAAACATTTTGGTGGCAGAAATATTAATAATATTCTCTCAATAATCACAAGCACAAAGTATCGTAAGGGAGAAATAAATATGATTTTTGCAACGTAATTGTTTTAGATAAATTATCTTAATATATTGCATATTTTTCATTTTTTTCATCCTATTTTTTTCATCTTTTACTCTTCAGCCTTTTTTATCAAAAGAATAAACGATATTAATAACGAAAATCTTACTACAAATACTTTCATAAATTATCGAGCAATGTATTTTATTTTACATTTATATATGTATCCTTTGCATTTTATACATTTATATACATAATTTATTGCACATTAGTCCTTACAACGTATTCTTATGAAAAAATTTCCGACGGCGCAAGCCGCGTTTCCTAACCATCCTCGTACACTATCCGCAAGTGCGGATTCCGCGACGAAATGTCGCAGTGGCGGCCGAAAAATTTGGACGCGCGAGGAAAGCCGGCGTTACGACGCTTGTGGCTTGGCGGCGTTTCAGCCGACCGTGGATAAATGTACGAACACGAACACGTACGAGAGGAGAAGGCTGAAGAGAAAAAGATAAAAAAAAAGAAGAGTAGGAAACCTAGCGGAGGGCTAAAATGATACGGAGTGCACGCAAGCAGTTTCGCGTTACTGTTTTCGGAAATCTCGATTATGCGCCTAGCTGCACCTCAACTGGTTTGTAACTGCAGTTTAATCATGTCATGTAAAATGCAATCAAATAATAGCACATACGCGAAACTTAATTTAAATAAAAAGCCTAAATATAAGAACACAAACCTTTCATAAATGTTGTTCTGAAAAAAATATTCCGCTGATATAAGCGAGAATTCTCGAAGGCAGAAACAAAGTTAAATTAAAAATAAAACCGGTTAACGATGTTGATGTAATGTTAATCTGGTAAAAATTAGTCTCGCGATCATGATGGCAAGTATGATGATAAACGTGATAATAATAATGTAAGATAATCGTATGGGAGAGGTTTCCAGCATTCATACCGATATTATACGATGACGCCGCTAATTATTTTCCATATTACGCGAACATGCTCCTCAATTAACGTCGCTAGAACGTCGACCGGTAGAAAATGGCATTCTGAATTTATATGCCGGCCGTTATTTTATCCCACTATCCCGAAATATTTTCGATTGCGCGCTCTTTTTACGATTCCCCAGGAGCCTCCGTACCCATTGTGCCCAATGGATAATCCAGCGACGGAAAGAAAGATAAAGAGCTGGGTACAGCGATGCAGTTGGAGGACCGGGGAAGAAGGGGGGGAGACGAACGGATGGAGGAGAGAAAGAGATAAAGGAAAAGGGGGAGACAGAGACGGAGAGAGAAAGAGCAAAAGGGTAAAGGGAGGGAGTGTCGCACCAGTCGAGCGGAGAGAAGGGCCACGCTAGAAGGAAGAGAACGCGACGGAGAAAGGGTAGAGAGGGCGAAAAGAGAAGAACAGGAGGCGGCGGAAGAGGCCGGGGAGGGCGGAGGAGGGGACAAAAGGGTGAGGGCTAGGACGGTTAGCGGCCGGCGCGGCTATATGTACGCGTCCTCGACCGCAGGCCTGTTTTATTTTATGAATCGCAATATTTCACGCGACAACTGGACTCGCGGGGTGCGGCCACCACTAAACTGTCTGCATACGGCCGTGTGCTTACCGCGTGTGCCACACACCGTACCCTGTATACGACGCACGCACCCACCACCATCGCCCACCACCACTCGGCGTTACGTCGCGTTGCGTTGCGTCGCATCGCGGCCGTCGCCGCCGCGTCGCCACCACATCGACGGGGATGGCATACACGCGACATCGACCAATGCAAAAGTCAAAGACGTCTGAAAAATCAGGATCGTCACTTCCGGTCCGGGCCTGATCCATAAAACCTGATTCATAAAGCCTGATTGATAAAACTCACCTAAGAACTTCGATAATAATTGGATGCTGAATTAGCACGACAACAGTTTCCCACAAAAATGTATACGATAAATTTGAAATTATTTTTCTTCGAGTTTTTAACTTGATATAGGAGAATCGGTGGAGTTTTGATTATGTCTAAGGTCGATATCGGAGGACACATGCGCAAGTACGCGTCGCGACGCACAGTACGTGAGTGCGTGAGCGAGAGACGGTACGGTCGATGCATCTGAATGCGACGAATGCGGCGCAACAGCGTCTCATTGTTTCGGCGCGGGAAGAGAGAGAGAGAGGAAGAGGCGCACGAAGATCTCTTCCCGCCTTTCTCTCCCTTTCCACGCGAATTCTCGAGTAAGCCTCCCCCTTGCCGGAACGGTCGCGCACGAGCGGTCCTGTGGGATACGTCGAGGTGTCTACGGGGTGATCCGTATAAAAACGACACTGCGCTTCGTTAACGGCGTTCAACGAGTAACGCGGAAGCTAACATAATTGAAACTGCAGTTTTAGCCAACTGACATAAAGCTCTGTTTGTTGAATCGTAAAAAAATCTAAATTAAATAATTATTAATATAATTACATTGTCGATTAATTAAAAACAAATGAAATGTAAGTGATTGTTGTAAAATTATTAAATTTTAACCCAATTAAAGTACAAAAATTAATAATGTAATAATTACAATAATGTAAAGAACTGAAATTGAATACTACAAAAATTACAGTAACTAATCTCTTTTTATACAAAAAAAGTTTTCTTGCTTAAGAAATAATTGTTTTCTACTTCAAAGAAATTTATGTATATAAAAAGAAATACAACATGTTATACATACAGATTCGCGTAGCGAATTTCCTTTTCCGTCAAAGGAAAACATCGTACTCAGCCGTCGTATTTTTCCGCCGGTATCGGGACTGTATCATCCCCGTATCGTCCGGCCAGAACATCAGCGGACGGCGGAGGCAACGCCAATCTCACCTAGTATGCCTATCTACGCCGATGTTTACTTGACCAGGTACGAAGGAGGTGGACGCGCGCCATTACTGCTACGGGAGATAAAAGATACGCGCGCACCACGCCGCGGTCCATATATGTAAATACCTCTGGGGATCTCGCGTACACGTCGTGAGTAAGAGAGGGTTGCCGGAGGTTGGACGGAGCCAGGGCGGCAGAGGGACAGGGGAAGATCCTGCGGGCCCTGTCGGACCAAGGGACGAGCGGCGGGCGAGGAGAGGGGTTTGCGGGACACCGGGGGTGGACGAAGGAGCGAAACGTACGGTCAGTAGCTTGCGTATGTAACATACTATCTTGAATATGCGCATACATCGCGAGGCCGGTCGCGTATTCCGAGAATCGGTTAGGCGATCGGTTAGGTTGCGCGGGAGCTGCCTGTCTCTCCGCGCGTAATTACCTTCTTTCTTTCTTTCTTTCTGAATTCTCTCCCCCCACGATTCGCCACCCGTAGCGTGACCCTGATGCTCCTTTTCTGCCGCCGCCCTCCTTCCCCCCTTTTTCCTTCTTCGTCCCGCGGGTACCGCGCGCGGACTCCGCCATCGTCACGTTCGCCCCGGCTCCTTTTGTATCTCTCCCGCGCCTCCGCTCTCCCTCTCGCGCGCTGCGTCGCCCTCGCATGCAGCAGCTACGCGAGCACGCGTCTTGTTCTACAGGTAACGAACCCCTGGTCCCTCCGACGAGGAAGGGAATATCGCGTTATCGTCGGACCAGAAACGCCGAACGATCGATCGCGAGGCTCCGGACATTCCGTCGCGAGTTAATTAGATTATTCGGAGCAGTTGTGTCAACGCAAAGCAGCACGGAGATATGAATGAATAACAATTAAGTTGTTTATGCTGAGATCGTTGAAACGCTAAAATGAAAACTTAGATCGAGAAGAAAAGCAATTTGACTCGGCGGAAAACTCGACGGAAAAATTCAAAACTGGATCTAGAAGACGATCGAAGATGTGATCGTAAATCACTGCAAAGTATCAATGCATAAGAAAATTTTGTACGACTTTATTATTTTGTATTTCTGAACTGATGCGGCATCATTAATTTTCCCAGCTAGGCAACTTGTCCGACAAGTTGCCGAACCAAACACTTTATCGATAACTCCGCCGCGTATTCCCGCTCAGTAGGATTGCCATTTTGTCTGTTTCTACCGCGAGATGGGATAAGTTTGATCGGCAGTGCATTAATAACTCTGCGAGAGAGGTGTGAAATGGCGGACTTCGTCCTTTCAATATCAAAATCAGATAAATCCCGTCTTTAATCGTCGCCAAAATTGATCGAAGAGCGATCGGTTTTGACGACTCTTACATCTCGATTAGATTTCTTTTATGTTTCATTATTGTTAATATTAATATTAATTAGTGAGATTACTCTTTTAATCAACAGAATATTTTGTCGTCAATTACAATCAGCGTTTCTTTGTTACCGTTTCATTTATTATTTTAATAAAAACCTAAGCGGTATATATGAAACTGTCTCTTGGGAGTGTATTTCCTTCGAATCTTCTTGTTGCTCCTTTCCCACTTCTTGCTCCGAGAGGAAATAAATCGTGCAGTTAGTAGCTCGCACGTATGACATACTATCTTGAATATGCGCATACATCGTAAGATGCATGCGTATTCTAGGAATCGCTTAATGCGCGATCCGTCGCTGTGCGAGCTCGTCTTCTCATAATTGGTTTCTTCCTTTATTTTCTTCCTCTCTAAACCTCCACTCGATTCATTACAATTCTTTCTTTTTTTTTCTTGGCCGCCGCATACCGCAGCGCTGACCTGACCGATATGACTCGCGTGCTTTCAACCTTACGCGTATATTTTTGCGCATTATGAAAAACCTTGTCTGCACGCGATAATATCTCGCTACGTGTTTTCGAATCCAAGCGAGCTTGTAGAAAACGCATCTCATAAAGTGTCTCACAAAGATATTGTAACTTTTTCATACATTAAATGTATAATTTTATCTAGTAAGTAAGTAAATCTAATATCGCGATATTATTTCAAAGTATTAATTAAGAATTATGTATTATATTATATTTTTATTATATTTCTATGAAAAATCTATTTTATAAATACTTATCTATATTTTTGTTAATAACGTGATAAAAGTTATTGTTGGAACAAAGCACACCTCTCGCAGATTATAAAAAGTATTCTACTCAGCTGTGGAAGGATCAAAATGAAAATGCGAAGGAGATGTTACTGAAGTTCCTGATGAAATTCCCGCGTAGACGAGAATTAAGGTACGTCTTAACGGTAAAGGTCAAACCGCGGGACTTCCTAGTTGTCGCCTGTACAAGGTTTTTCTCTCGCGCCATCACACCGCGGTCTCTCTTCTCGTGGTCTCCCTTTACTACCGCGGCGCGTTATTCTTCCACAAACATGTCTCATCTTGGAAGCTAACGAACGAGCTTGCCAACTGGCCCTCGTAGAAGAGATGACGCATATACTCCTTCCTGGTCGGCCCGTTTCTATTACAAGATGAAGTGGAAGCGACAAGACGAGGTGAGGAGAGGAGTTCTAATCAAGGTGGCTTGCTAGAACTTCTAACTCCTTTCGCTCGGAACGAGATGTCGTGTTCCAGGTACGTCGATCCCGCGTACCGCGCTGCAGTAAGCTAAGCCCCAAAGGAAGATTATAGGGTGTCTGCATAGAGATGGTCCGAGTTTACCGCAGCCGACGATACCGAAAGCCTCTCGCTGGCGAGTGATTTTCGGGGATAAGCCCCCGAGCAAGATCGTAAAATTTGTCGATTAAATAATTTGGGGACTCGCCGGAACTTTACAAAACTAGTTCCGACTTTCTTAAAGCGCGCCACGATGTAATCGTGGCTTCACGCCGCGTGAAACACTCACGCACGCGTGTAAACCGTCCAGATTACACACGAAAATAATGTTCTCCGATAAAATTATTTGTATGGCGCTTCTATAATAGTACAAAAATCTCTATTGCACGTCGGTAGTTGGAACGATTGATCTAGCTCGTAGTACATTATTCCAAGGAATTTTTAAGTATCGCGATTCAACAATCTAGAATTCGCCAATCTTCCTGAGTGCGGCAAACGCGGGAAAGTTTTGCTGAAAGACGAATCAACATCAGCGAAGGAGGAAAAGAGGAGAGGAAAGGAAGAAGGTACCAGCATGAACGATGGAGCGTGTACTAAAGGGTGTCCCGAACGACGATGGTCAAACGTAATCCCCCGGAATGGTCGGAATCGCGGCATTAAGCGAAACCCTCGTGGTTCGTGGCCGCATGTCGAGACTTCTGGCTCCGGTCGTTCGGCTTCGGGGACGCCGGGTGTGAGAATAGGACGGTGGCTGGATGTTGAATAGGCGCCGTTACAGAAGGTAATGCGTGTACGGCGCGGACTCGGAGACGGCGACGGAGGCGGAGGAAAGACACGGCGAGGAGAACACACCGAGGCGGCGAAGCCAAGGTGTTAACATTTGCTTTATAGCGGCCGCTCTACTGCCGGACGATGGTTTAATACTTGTGTGCCGTGCGACCGGCACACAAACACCACCACGGAGCGACCGCGGTGGCGCTCACCTGGCGCGCGTATTAAAGGGACACGGAGTATATAATCGCCGTAAACGCGAGCCCGTTAAACACCGAAATGATCCGCGCTCCGGCAGCCGCGCACGTGCGTTGTTCGTCGATTATTGGCAGCCAGCCTGTGCGCCGTTGAAAAAAAAATTTTCGGATAGAATTTTTTTATGTAATATATTGTTGAATATAAATTTACTTTCCTGCTTTTGGTAATTATTAAAAACATCAAGCTGTTAGTATTAATAAGATAATTTACTCTGGAGGAGCGAAATTTTTTTCTTACAATAAAGGTTTCTTGTGTAAAGCTATAATCCGTACGTACACACGTGCAACGGAAGAAAAGTGTATTTTTATGTACCACATGTTTCTCAATACGTTGTCAGAAACGGCGTAATAAAATATTAAAGCTTATCGATCCGCTGATATCTGTGTATTTTAATTTTATGATATCTCGCGTTAACGCGCGTATAGACCGCGCTCCCATATGTCGGCATTGCAGAAATATACGATGTGTACCGCCGCTATATAATGGAGGCCCGTTAAATAGCGAAATGACCGGCGGGTTCATATACATTGCTATGAGATGTTAATACGACACCCGTTGTCGGGCCAACGAGTGCACGTCTCTTCCTTCTAACCCGTTTGTTCCTCTCTTTTCAGCCCGCCCAACGCTTCGCGGCTCGTCTCGCTTCTTTTCTCTCGCGTTTTCGATCCGCTCCGCCTGGCCTCCTTCGCATTGGGCCACGCTCCTTCATTTTATAGTTATGCAGCGAGGACACTTTTACTATGACCGCGCGAACATTTCGCGGTTCCGGCTCGCGGCGAGCGCTTTTATTGCCGGAGGGCGTTTTTACTCCCGAATACGCTATCCTTTATTTATTACGGTCACGCTGCGGGAAAAATAGCGTGTGACGCGTCGAATGGAAAGCAAGTCGGAAAGTCGAAGCCAGCGAGACATTAGAGAGTAAATTTCTCTCGAGCGTCAATTCAGATCGATCTAAACGACTTTACCATAAAAAGATCTCGGTGAAAAGATCGTTACTTTGCTCAAGATATATTACTCGAATGTAAATCAGTTTCGACTTGCCAACAACTGAGATCCAAATGCGATTACGCTCGATTATAAATGCGAATGTAAATGAGCTGTTTTCCCTCTTGCTACTTCTTACAACAGAATCATTATTATCGCAGTCCAATCTGCGCAATGTCCCATGGCAGACAATGTGAAAAATCCCTCACACGAAACACGTGTCCAACCCGTAATTTCTCTGTGCAATATTTGTTTCGCAATTATTACGAAATTCTTAAATACTGCAATATTTCTCTAACGTTATTATTCTGACGCGGTTTGCCATTAAGCAATAATGAATTTCAAAAAAACTAATAAATTACAAACTTTTGTTAAGAATTAATATCACGCAATTCTAATAAATTTACTAACAATAAATCAAACCGTCGGTTTATTTGTTGATTTTTTTCAGCGACCAAAAATTTATGCTTCAACTATTTGTATGCTCAAAAATAGAATGCAAATCTGTAGCTTTCAAAGTTGAAATTAATGTCGATATACACAGGCAAAAGTTTTTGGAAATTGGCACGAGTTTGTCATGTATATATCGTATAATTTTAATAGTAATTATAATTAACAAATTAGATCGCCACTTACTTTGTGTAGAAGCCTTCCTTGCAATGCAAACATATGAAGCTCCGCCGACGGCCAGTCGTGTCCAGAGATTTCGACGAGGTACTGCATATTCTCTGGTGAATGATGAGATGCGATCGCCTGGAGAACGAGATCGAACACTTGACGCAGGGAAAGGGCTTCTCTCCAGTATGCTGCCTGATGTGATTCCGTAGCGACGTTTTCGGGAAAGTCTTCGCGCAAGTCGGACACTTGTATTTCGGCAACAATTTGCTCGAACCGGATGCTCCTTTGTCCGTTTCTTGAACGGCGCCGGCGTGCAAAGCCTCGTGAAAAAGAAATTCGGCTTTGGAATCCGTCGAGAAGATGCAATCCTTGCACTTCCATTCCTTCTTCGCGCTTTCTACCTCAACCGCGTCCGATTTATCGTTCTTAAGACAATTACCTTCCCGCGTGTGCCTAGTGACGTCTTGTGACAGGGCAAAAAGCATTCCGCACCGAGGGCATCTGATAAAAAAGATTTAATAAAACGTCATTGCAACTATATGCGAAATATTTAATACAATGAATTATAGTTTTGTAAGATAAAATATTTTAAAATGTTAAGGAAGAAATTCGGTACACTTAAAAAAGCATACATAATTAGAAAAACGATAATTCTTACTTTATTTTACAAATTAAAGAATTACGAAGGCAAAATCGTGTAAAATCGTGCATTATTCAATATCAATAATCTGGCGCCACAGATAAATAAGTGAAAAAAAAAAAATAAATTACCTATGGCAAATTTCCGGATGGCAAAGAAGGAGATGACTCTTGTGCGCCGCGAGATTCGGCTGGTTCTGATCGCAGTGAGGACACTCCCGCACTGTCTCCAGCAGACCTTCCTCGCTCTTGCGTGCTTTTACCGCTTCCTTGTGACTAGAGGTTCTCCGATGCAGTACCGCTTCTTGGGCGGTGGTAAAGTTTAACGAACAGAAGGAACAAAAGTACGGCGCCGGTCGCGTGGACGCCGCGACCTCGCCCTTTTCTACGTCCTTGGCGACATGACTGGTCAGCTGATGACGCTGAAGCGCGACCAGCGACCGTACGACTTGGGGGCATAGATCGCACTTGATACGCTGCTGATACACGTCCGTCGCGGTGTAACTCGCGGTGTGACCGGTCTCTTTGGCATGCAATCGCAGCTGGAAGTTGTATCGGAACAGCCGATCGCAACTGCTGCAGGCTAACGTGCGCTGACGACTAATTACCACCGGCACGGAGCCCTTCATCATCGATACCACGTCACGATGACTCTCACTCAAGAGGTGAGACTCCATTGTCGCGTTGTCTTCGCACCAGTAGTTGCACGGAGTGCATCGGCAACTACCGCCGATCTGAGGAGGAAGAGAGAGAAGAAAAATGACGAGGAGCCTCTCTGTACAGCCCGAACGTCCGGGTGCACGAGTCAATTAAGTCCATTTTATTCGTTTCTTATCTATTTAATGTTCGTTGAGTAATGACTCGTCGACAGGTGCGAGAATCGTATTGCATGATTGTGCACAATACACGCATCGATGCGAATAAAAACGCGGATACGCCGATTTCAATCTTGACCCGAAAAATCTCCCTAGCGTGTGTCTGGCTGCGATCAACGAGCGGCCACTCACCTGTTCTACAGTCTTGGAGTGAAGTTCAGAACGCCAATGAAGCAGGAATGTCTCCTCGGTGTTGCAGTAAAAACGACAAGGGGCGCATTGGAAGGGGCTCTGTCGAACCACGTTCGCTATGTGCTCCAGGAGGAAACGGCGTACGCTTGGATTGCGAGGATTCACGAGGACACCTGACACACGGCAATGGTAATGGGAGAGCAAATGTTTACCCATTTGAGGCCTCCTCACGCGCGTGCGGCACATCTCGCAGAGAATAATCTCCTTCTCTCTTCGGCGCAGACCTTTCTTAACTTTCTTTTGCTCGGGCTCTTCTTTCGTCCTCTGATAACACAGCGTGACTTAACCGGACAGTTTGCATTAGAGATTTAAAAAAATTTCGTCCGCGTCGTGCCAAGAGCTATTGTTATTTACATTTAAAATGTTTCCGCTTCTACGTGGTTTCTAGAGAGTTGACGTCACGCGACATTTTTTAAACATTATTAGCATATTATCTTATAAAAATAATATTATCTTATAAATCTTATAAAAAAAAATCAGTATTTTCTCAAAACTTTACCAAGTTCTAAGTGTGTAAAGTGGATACTTCAACAGATCTTTTCCTCTTTTTTTCTCGCAATTTTATCAAACTATTCCATTTTCATTAATTTTAGAAACCTTTTCAAAAAAAAGTTAGTGAAATAAAATACAACTGTAACTATCGACTAATATAATTAATTCACAAGAATTATTTTTTATCTAACTGGAAAAGTGATTTCTTAAATAAGCTAACAGAAGGTAAAAATTTTAATCATAATCATGCGTTAACAGGTTACTGAAGAGACCATTACCGTTGTAAGCGTAGTCTGCCTACGAGTGGACACTCTTCTGGATACTCTCGCGTGCGAATTTATCCCGCGCCGTAGATGGAGACCACCGTCGAGCTCCTTAATGCTCCTCCTGGCGTGCAAATCAGAGAGCAGATGCCTGTTGTAGACCAATCGTGAGGCGAGCTTCCTGCCGCAAGGATTGCACCAATATCCCGACTCGATATCCGTTCGTGCACCCGGTACCCATTTCCCTCGCGTGTGTCCTGGCGGCGGCTGTCCGGATGTGTTCTTGCTTTCGTATTCCTCGACCTTCTGTAATGGTCGATGTCTCTTTGTCCAACAAATCGTCATCGCTTGCACGAGGTCGCGTACGCTCATAGAATCACATTGCATATCAAATATATATGATATACACGATGATTCTCAGGACGAAACTTGTGTTAAAAATTCGCACATTAACTTTGATTTCGTTCGCGTTATTTTTTTTCCATTGTCTCATAATATTCTCCTGTTATTCGCGTGCTACCTCTCGAAGCGAAAAAATGTTTTGTTTTCAAACTTCAAATTCAAACAAGTTATAATAATGAAATTTTTCATGTTGCTGAAATAAATCTTTTTTTCCTGCTTACTTGCGTTGCCTCCGTGGGTCGCCATTTACCGCCGGTGTACGTCGGCGGGGGATGTTCCTGATGATCGTCGTCCTCCTCATGCATATGCGGCATGTCCTGCGGCAAATCGTCGAGCCCGGGCTTCCACTTTCCGCCAGTGTGATCCCGCGGTGGACGCTCCCGATTTTCGCCGTCATCCGAATCTGAATAGGAATTCTCTTCCAATTCCTCCTCCAGCATGTCGTCCTCGGAGTCATCGTACTCGAAGTCATATCTCGCCAGCTCCTTGTTCGCGCTATTCCCCAAAGCAAGGTCGGCAAGAATAGTGTCGTCCAACCAACTCTGCTGATTCTCGTGCCTCTTGCGTTCGAGAGTGGTCGGCTTGAGAGACTGGATGCACAGATCCGCCGGTTCGTCCAGATCGCTGACGGCGGGTAACATACTGTGAAGTTTATCCTTCGCGCCGGACTCGTCGCCGTCCACCTGACCCTTCTGCTCCTTCTTCCTCTTGTCATCTTTCTTGAATTTTCGACTGTTATCTAGCAAAGTCGGCGCTCGTCGAGTATTGCTCTGCAATTCCAGCGAGCTGAAGAACGCATCCGCGTTTAGAATCTCGGGATAGGACACTGTCGTCGGCGTCGACGGCGGGTCGTGAACAATCTCGATCTTAACGTTGGGCGGTCGGCAGCCCGACCGACGGTGCCGCACATAATTGTCGAGGCCGTGGATTGTCAAATTACACTTGATGCAGAAATGAGTGTCGTCGTCTTCTTCATAGCCCTCCATTGGTCGAGTTCAGATGAAACTACGGTGAAAGTACAGAAATGTTCTCTCGTGATTTGAAAACAATTATTGTTTTCTCGTTTAAGTATTATTAGTACGACCTTCTGACGCGACGCGACGGCACGGATCGAGTTTTGGAATGCTGTTATGATTGTAAGTATGTCGATCATGTCTGAGCGCGAAAACACATCTGTATGTGTGATAAATGTTATCCTTTTGGATAAACTCATTTAAACGAATTTTTCTTTTTGATGCACGTTATTGTATACATATTAATAATGTCAAATCTGTGTTAATAAAAATTATTCCTTTAAATTTTGATTTTGTAAGCTATTATTTTAAATCAACATATTTCATTCATTCATTCATTCATTGTCTTAAAGATAGTTTAAATGTTTTGATAAAAATATAAAATTACAATTCTTAGATATATTATTTTATATAATATATTTAAAATGTTTATAGTATACTTGTCACATTAATTAAATATTTTGTAATATAAGATTTTTAAAATAGTAATAAAGACTTGATTTAAACAACGCATTAAAATTTAGAATAATATTACATTTATAAAGTAGGATATAAAATATTATATTATAAAATTTAAAGAAATACATATTTAAAACATTAATAAAAGATTATATATTAAATGGTTGTTTCACAATATTTTAATATAAATTTTTGAAGAAATGCAACATATTATAAGCGTTCAAATCTATTCTACATTTTGCTTGCAAATAGTTGCTTTATTTTAAAAATATATCATACAATTTAAATTAATTTCATTTATATCATAAATAATTATTTTACATGGTATAGAATAACGCAAGAGAGAAAAAAGAAGCATAAAAAAAAGAAGGCGCTTTTTAGGTATTATTCATTTCCTAATTTGACAGCGAGAATTCATTTGCTCGTGGTTCCGCGCGCGTGCACCGCTGCGAAGTGAATTCGAGAACCGTTTAGCCGTCATACCCTGATCACGCGTCACGCAACAACCGCGTCATGGACAGCTCGCTGAGGACAATCGCGTTAGCGAACCGCAGTGGGCAAATTGAAGGTCCGATATTCGCGCAGCAGAAGGGAAACAAGTTGACGCTTCGTGCGGGCCGGGGGCAGGAAGATCGGTCGATGCCGCCTGGCCGTTATTCGGACGACGACACTTCGCCTCCCAGTCCTGGCCGCCCCTCTGCATCCCCCGCCGGTCTTCCCTTTTCGCCGCGTCCCCCCTTTTCCACCGTGCAGCGCCCGTGCGCGTCCTCCGCATCACCCCCGCCCTTGTTGCGCCCTTTCTGTTTCCCCTTTCCGAAGTCTGCAAACCGGCAGCGACCTCGTGGCTCCGTCTCTCGTCTTATTAAGCGGAGAAAACTAGCGAATGAAATTTCCATCCGGCTCCGAAACACGCTCGTCGGTGTCGTCTCGTTTCCTTCTCTCTCTCTCTCTCTCTCTCTCCCTCCCTCCTTTCTCTTCCTCCTTCTTTCTCTCTGTCGATCGACTAATATCCCGGTTTCGTCGTCGTTCGTAGTTTACCTTTGACGTGACCGAAATTCGATTTGCGTATAGTCGAGAAGTTGCAAAAATGTTTCCGTTACGACATAACCAACTTAGCGCCCGGGTTAACCGCCCTCGATCGGATGTTGGGTATCACGCGTGGCCGCATAACAGAAGGGATCCGGAGCGCCCTTCGTGGATTATTCCCCCGTTGCCTTTAAAGAGTAAACTTCGGATCAAATTCCACAGAGAATTTTTTGCAATTCGTTCTCCCGATATCAGACACTGTAACGGAAACTGTTGAAGCAAGACAATGTATCGTAATCTTATTATTTGCAGCAGCCGTAATATTCGATAATTTTCCCGCAGATATTCCAAGATACTTCTTAGCATTCTACGTATAGAAATTCTTCATAAATTTAATACATTGTACATGATATTCTAACTTTGAAAGAATGTGTTTCGAAATAAATTTATGTATAACGTTTTCAACAGTTTATCCATATCAAAAAATTCTCACACTAAGAGAAAAATATAGTTACTTTTTGGACTCAACCATAATTTTATAATATTTCTAACAAGAAATATGATTAAGTTAACTATATATATTATTATGTTAACTATAATTATCATTAGAAATATTATAAAATTGAAGTTGAGTCCAAAAGTAACTATATTTTTCTCTCAGTTCTCTCAGTAATTTGCCAATAAAAAACTCTTTCAAAACTTGAATTATATAATTTCTCCGAAAATTAGTTTCTCGAGCAATTAGTTTAAAATATTTTTCGACGACAAAAATCCATATCACTTTATCAAGAATAATCTTAAGAATGACATGACAGAATGCCATGCATTCGCAGTAATCACGGAATTAATGGATCGAGCGATTCTGATGTCGACTACAAGCAAAACTAATTCGATAAATCAAAATAAACAGGCCTTAATAAGAGACGCGAATAGCGACGGATTAGAGATCCCTCGAAACCCGAACGATTCCGCGCAAATCCGTCGTATCACGTATGTAACACGTGTACGACATTAATAAGGAGGACGATTGCCACGAGTATCGCGGATAAAACGGACGGCTAGATTCGCGTCGAGATTTATGAGTATTTGCCGAAAAAACAAGGATGCCCGTTAATTGGGTGATGTCCGCGTGAACGTGAGCTGAGGCACCGATACGTCAATGTAATATCCATGGTCGAAGCGCCTCCAGTGCTGCTCGTTGTCGCCGTTGATCGAGGATCGTCGATGACTAATCCCTAATTACCGATCGCCGTGCGGAAAAAGGATGCGCACCTGCTGCCAACGACGATGTACGTGTAAACGCGAGATTGCCCCTCGAAACGATCTTACGCGATCTGATCGTGAGGAGAAAGACAAGGAAACGCGAGAAATAAGTAATACTTGTTGATAGAATTTAATTTGCCGTATGATTCGACACCAATTTATCGCAATAGCGATATTATCCTTAAGGATCCTTGCGGAACTCGTCGAACGAAATTAACTATTGCGATAAATATTATTATTACAGATTTCACTGTGCCAGAATAATGTGTTATATACGTAGACTTTTTTCTGCAGCTGCATTATTTTATCTATAATTTTCATCTTCTAAAACTTTTGTTTTTATACATAAATATATATGTGAAGGAGTAAAAATATAAGTGATTTTGTGTTATATAATATTATAGACAGAAAAATATAAATCCTACACTGGAAAAAATATGTAGCTACTTTTGGACCCAACCACAATTTTAAAATATTTCTCATGATATTTATGGTCAACATAATGATGCATATAGTTAAGTTAATCATGTTTATTATTAGAATTATAAAATTATGATTGAGTCCAGAAGTATAACTATATTTTCCTCTCAGTGTAGAATTTTAATAATATCATAAAATTAAAAATTCATTATACTGTAAAAGAATTGATTATTTGATATAATAAAATAATTATTAAATAAATTGATTATTTATAGAATATAAACACATATTTTTAACATATCACTGCAACAAAGATTCGCTAAAATAAAAAGGTCAACGCGATCTCCGTGAAAAACGATATCTCTGAACCTTCGATCATCATCACTAATCTGGCTAGAATGATTGAGGGTCTTGCACCCTCTCTCGCTCTTAATGCCTGCTATAATTAAGAATAATCAGATCCTTCGAACACACGAATGCGTCGGCCTCGTACGACCCCGTCACCGAAATCGAAGTCCGAATAGCGCTCCGAAAAGACGACGACGAAGACGGCGGAGAGAAGGATCCTTGCGGGACTCGTCGAACGAAATTAGACGATCCCGATCTGAAGCCGTAAGCGACCACGGGCTCCATTCCCGCAGACTCTCTTAACCTCCTTTTCATCGCTCTCCTTCTCATCCCGGTTCGAGAACGAAGATCCACCGAGTGATCGTATGAAATCGACCGAATCTCCCTAACGTAATTCTGCTCAACTTGTTTGTATCTGCAAGAGGAACGGCGGTTCCTCGGGGAGGCAAGAGGAACATTCGGTTCTCTCTGCCTCCAATTACAATTTCCGGCGAGCCATTTACAGTCCCGTTTCGATCTTTCGCCGTTAAGAGTTTGATCGGAATAATACGTGAGGATCGATCTTTTTCAATTTCTTTATCGCATAACGTTCCTTCTCCAATTTACATTCACTCATTACACATATTCTGTCCGAAAAAATTTAATTCTAGGTTTTTTTATATGACATAATTATTTAGTTTATATTTACGAATGAATTATGCCAAATATTCGATATAATTTTATATAAAGTGACGACTCAATACATGTAAAAAATCTTTCTTTATCAATAATCTCTGTAAAAAGATCTCTTAAACATTCGTAAACGATATGTGTCGCATATCTTCTACTGAATTTGTTTACAGTCCTCTCAGAGGCCTCTCACAAAGGCCTGCGTATGCCTTATCAGACGGACAGATAGTGTCCGAAAGCTGGTTACGCCGCAAGTACCATTCAATGTTTCGTACATTCGCTAAGAAGTGGCGAGTACACCCTTTCGACTTTGGCCGTCCGAGGCATACCAAGTAGGTGACCCTTCGTAGGGTCAACGGAGGACCCGGAAACTGTAGCAAGGTGAGCTCGCCGCATGCGAGCGTCCGGCAGGCGGGGGAGGAGGAGGAGGTCTGCTTGCCTGAGAAGGGACATGGACCGGAGGTAGACGCAGGGGGATGCAAGGTCCGGGGAATATTGAGCCGCTCCGTTAATGTTTATAACGACGTTAGACGTTGGTGTCCCTGACGCGCGTGTATAGGTGCCACGGGATAGGTAGAGAGGTGGCTTCGACCACCCTTCGCCGTAGCCACTGTCTCTTTTTCTCTCCAGGCCCGCTGCTCTCGCTCTCCGATAGCGTGTCTCTCTTCTTCACTCTCGCTGTCTCTTTCTCCTTCTCGCAACGGTGGCGGCGGCGGCGGCGGTGGCGGCAGTGGCAGCGCCGGCAGCAGGACAGGAACTGACATAAGCGCGCGAGTGTGTATGTAGAGCACGTACTCGGGGGCTCTCCAGTTCGACGGAGTAGGTGGAGGGTGGGTGGTCGTGGGGACCCCTGCGTCGAGGGAGACGGGGAGGGACGGCGGGTGAGAGTGGGTGGCTGAAGGTGGCGGAAGAGGAAGAGGAGAGGGTGGGCTGCATTCTAGCAATGGGATGAGGGAGCCTCTGTCTAATCGATGCCGCGGCGGTGCGCGCTCGCCCCGCTGGCTATTACGCACCTTAATGTCCTTTTCCCTCGACCCCCTGCCCCCCGACGCCCGCCGCCCCCGTCCGGCCAGCCACCCACTCAACGGCCCTCGCGTCGTCCTCCACCTTCGACGTCGCGCCGCGCCACGCCGCGCGCCACCCGCCGCTGTGCCGCCGTTGCCGCCGTCGGCGCTCCTTCTCGCTCCTTCACCCTTATTCCGCAGCTTCTCACGGCAGCCGCCGTCCTACTCCCGCCCGCTGCTTTCCTTTCGTTCTCTCCGGCACCGAGAGAGAGGCGGCCATGACACGTGTCAATCTACCGCAGACGCCCGATCGATACCGACGGACCTCGGCTTCTCTCTTTCACTCACTCACTCTCCTCTCTCTCTCTTTCTCTTTCTCGGTACTCCTCCGCCTCTTCCTTCGCCGTACTGCCGACAACTGCCACCTCCCCCCTCAACCAACTCCCCTTCCCCCCTTTATCACTTCCTCGGTAGCCGTCGCACCCTGCAACGAACCTTCTACGAATGCTAGCGCTGTATGCTAGGCCAGCACTCAACGTCTGACCTGCTGTCTCCATCGGGATCCTCTCTCTCCGGACATCGAAGGAGCTTCGAATTCAGTCCAAATGTTTTCGAGTTTGACCAATCGGGACGAGATCGCGGTCGTCCAGATCTACGTTGCTTGGGATCTAAATGGGACGATGTGTTTTGTAGCTCGAGGGTGAAAAGAGGTCTTCTCTTACGCGGAGGCATTTGCCCCTTTAAGGATATCATTTAAAGACGTTCGATTCGAAGGACGTTGAACAGCGGCGAGGAATGCGACTTCCGCTGACAGATTTAATGTGGTTACCCAAAGGACACCAGATTCTAAGTTAAAAGGATGTTAGGCGGTCAGTAACTTCGCGGAACAAACTTCTTGCGTGGCTGGAACTTTCTCGTAAAGTGCACGATTATTCATAACGGCTGAAAGAAAGGAGCCGGACGAAATAAGTACTCTGAAATGCGTGCGTTTCCATTGAGAGAAAGATAGTTTCCATAAAAAGTTGTTTATTTTATTTCGTAGACGCGATTAATCGATATAAAACGATCAAAAATTTGAAAATAAGATTAACACTTTATACGATACATTATAAATCCGGAAGATAAATTTGTTATAAATGAAATATTTCGATAAGCAGTGATAAGAATTTTTTACACAGTATAGAAGATATACAATTTTACGTACATAATTTAAATTTTCTTTCTTTATTTATAAATAAATGAAATTACATCTCTCACTACACATCTTAGCACACAAACTCGCTGTTCTATATTACGAATATTATTTTGTTATGTATGTATAAATAACTTTCTCATCTGTTTAAAAAAAATGGGATTTTTAAATATTTATATTAAACTGTATTTATATCGATAGCTATATAAGTAAAATATCTTTTCACAGTTATTACTTCAAAGCAATAACACTGTCAAGTTTCATAGATGCGCGTGAGTTAAAAATAGCTTTAATGGACAATCTAGTGACTGCAATCAATGTCACAAAGTAATAGTGACTAGATTTTCCATTCGCAACCCCCGTTAAAAAATGGAGCGCACGAACTGGACCGCCCTCGCAATCCAGAAACGACCTCTCGATCGAGTCGTAAAACTTTTATTTCCGCCTAACAAACGTGTAACGCTTATTTATAATAGCATAGAGAGAAAAAAATTATCAACCATTTCAACTATTCGAGAGAGAGAGAGAGAGAGAGAGAGAGAGAGAGAAATCAATGAATGTAATTTAAAAAAAAATTGATGTTTATGTATGCATAGGAAAAATATAATATCATTATTATAAGATGTACAATTATATAAATTTAAGAAAATCGTTTTAAAAGACAGAGAAGAGTTTATTTAAATCCCACGCATTAAATAGATAGGATTAAGCTTTATGCATGAAGTATATTGTAAGAAGTTGTTAGAACTAAGAAAAAGGGAAATAATAAAACAGTAATAAAATGTATTTCAGTGTCACTTTACTACGTAAATTAATTCTTATATCTCATTTAAATTGCCACTTTAGTATCATAATTAAGTGGTCCGAAATTAATTTTTCTTTGATATCGAAGTGTTCCTTGCACAAGTAGTAGGATTAATTGCATTAAGAGAATGTCGACGTGCATGAACGAATTATGGTGCGATAACCTTCCTTACAAAAGTGGGGAGATAAATTAACGTCTTCCATCCACACCAACAGTCCGCTTGCGTTTCTGGTACTTTACACTCACCAAGTTCACAATATTATCGCTCGTACCACTATGAAAAATTGTGCCATGTCGTGTGTACGATCCCGGATAGAGTCCGCGTTACAACCGTAACTTTTTAACGCGGGCAAAAATATGCCGGTGCTCAGACCGAAACGTAATGAAACATAAGAATAAAGTATGCGAAACGATAAGTAATTATAAACATTCAACTTCCACAGTTGACACTCTTGACTTTTTGTATTCTACTCCAGATTCATCATAAACTAGAGATAAGATTACTAAAAAATCGTTTATTACCTTGAAAAGTTGAAACTACATTTTTTGATTGCGATCAAGAATAAAAATATTAGAAAAATTCTTATTAGTTAAAATTTATATTTTTAAAAAATACTCGTCTAATCTTAAAAATTCTATAAAGACAAAGTGTAACATCTTTGATTGCTGATAAAGTATAATATCTTTGATGAAGCAGGAGTAATTAATTTTGGTTCCCATAATAATTAGAATATTTTAAGCAATGCTCTATCGTATTGTTTTTTTTTAAGTTATGTCATTTTCTAATTCTCACATACTCTTCTCCACGTGTAGTTATTTGCACCTATTCAATATTCATCGAAATCAATAGATCGAAATATTTATCTCAATTTTTCACAAGTCAAGATAATGTGAGTGTCTGATATTAAGTTTTATGTTTCTTTTTCCTAGATCTTATATAACCTACTGGAATGTATATTAATTTCTAATTGCATTTCTATGCATATGTCTGGACGTAATTCACGAACTCCTCGATGCTTCGCAGTTATCGTTTAAAGTCACGCGATAGATGAGCTCTATCAACGTATCTAAAAAAACGCGAGTCGTAGCGAACGGACCGTGGGGGGTTCATCTGCGACTTCTCCACGTCGAAACATCGCAGCAATTATTTTCAAACAGGCCGCCTCCGGTCGGTCAATCTTCTCACCGGTACCCGAAGGTATTCTAATCGCCGACTCGATCGCTCGGGCTATTTTTGAGACTACGCGAAGGTTACTTTGTTGGAAATGCGACCTCCCATCCCGTCCCATCTTGCTCTTGCCCCCCTTTCGTTCGAGCCCGACGAACCTTTCTATTCCACCTCGCCCTTCTCGCTTACCGACTTTCCTTTCGACGCTCGAAGAAACGAGTGAGGGATAATTCATGGAGGTCTCGGGGAAAAGGAGGAATTCGGTGGAATAGAGAAGAAGACGGTGAGAAAGAAAAAAAAAGAGAGGGAGCGTGACGCTTTCCTCGCACGACACATCGCATAGACGAATAAGTCGTCCTCGTCCTTCACCCCCTCGCCCAATTTGCGCCGGTCCGAAAATTGCTCTTCGGTAAATTACACGATTCTAACGAATTTCTCTATCACCTCTCCCTGCGTTTCGAAATAAATGGTAAAAAATATGCACGTTTTCTTTCAGCAGGATGGAGAAAAATAAGAATGTAAAAAAAAAAGAGTAAGAGGAGAGGTGTGCGATTAAAAAAAATAAATAAATATAAACGCCTGTAACTCTCGCACAGATGCAATTCGATGCGACAACAAACGCGGGGTATTTAGCTGGCGGCAATCGACGTCTGTAAACTATTTCGTATACGCGATTTTTTCAGCCGAATTTATGGTCGCGAGAAGCGAAATGTCGATAGTAGATCTATTTTCAAGCGTGCCATGTGCGTACGTCCGTCGTATGATGTTATCCGCGATCGCGCATAGACACAATCACACGGGCACGCATACAAACACGACCGCCCACGCAAACGTCAGTTCGCTGTTCGATTCTTATTGCGCCCCTGCGTTAGGATTTTTCAAACAAATCAGAGGAATTTGTCGGACGTGCCGAATGTAAAAATTCCGCAGCGTTCGCGTAAATATCGCGTAAATAAACGATGCAGACTCTGTTTGCGTATGTGCAATCTTATTCCCCGTCTTTATTCTACATTCCTACTGCTGCTATAAAATTTCTTATTCTTTACATATATTTATGTATGTATATAAAACATTAAATTAAATATATCAAATCAATAATAATAAGTCTTATACGGTCGATGCTAGATCATTTTTCTTTTGCCCCAGTCAACTACGCGCCGAATAAATTTTCGGTCTTTAAAACGCAGTCTAAGTGCTAGAAAATGGTACAATCCCAAATAAATTTGGAAATTAATTCTTAATAACAAGATACTAATGTAAACGTAATAATGAAAATTTATTAGGCGCGTAGTTGACTGGAGCAAAAGAAAAATGTACTTGATGAATTTATTATGCACCGAGATCCAGCCTCAACTGTATAAGGCTTATTATTATTGATTTGATATATTCTTAATGGTCAAATTTGATTTATTAATTATTAGTTATTAAATTAAATAAATATCTTTTTCGCAATTATTGCATCTATGTAAAAATATTGAATTAAATAAAATATCTTTCTCATAATTATTGTATCTATGTGTCTGAAAACATTTTCGGGGTGCAGAATGGACCCTTAAAGAAAACAATAAATGCGCCCGATGATCCGCACAGGTTTCAAGCAAAGGATTACAAAAAAGCGCAAGATTGAATGGTTGACAAAATAATTCTCGTCAGTACATTGTAAAACCGAATGCTACTCCGTTCAGGTATCGCACCGACGTTACATCGGGATTATCGATATCCCCTACCGTTATCTGACAGATTGACGGCTCGGAGTGATAGCAAACACACGCTCGCACACCCACGCGGATTTCGACGCGCGCGGCGATCAAGATCTAGGAGGATTGTCGCGATATTGTAAGTTCGGCGCTGCCGCTGCAGATACAGCAGATAGCTCTGGTAGGGGACTTTATTTTACGAGGCGCACTTATTTCGGCCCTGCAGGGGGGCTGGCTGTACCGGCGAGTAGACACACGTACACACAAGCGGGCGCACATATGATTCTACGCGCGACAGACTTGTACGCTGACCCACATTGTCATTGCATAACGGGCTGCCTTTCGAAATATTCGCAAGTTTAGTGCCTCCGGGTGCGTCTAGCGACATCGGCGACGCTCGTAAAAGGAACCCCCGCAGTCAACGGTAGGAGACACAGACGCGTCTATTGCGTTGCACACAAACGAGGTCGAATCATTTTTCAGCTACTCGCAACTGTGTTGTATAATTGTGGAAGAAAAACGTTTATTTTCTCATCAACTGTTCGATAACTATATCGTGTCTGTATGTACGTATATGTTGAAAAATTATTTATACATCTAGAAAAAATGCATCCTTTCTTAATCGTAAAAATTAGGTTATAGAATATTTTTTTCAAAATTATGTTTCTCAAAAATTATGCTTGTTTGTTTATAGAGATTTCATCCGAGCCGAGTTTTTGACATTGATAAATTCTGTTTTTAACGAGGCATGCAGGGGCAATATTTTTAAGAGAAATGAAACGCATAATCGCGACATTAGCTGTTTCCCTTTGGAAACGCGGCCATATCGTTTTCCGACTCGTACTGACCGTGTACAATGCTCTGAGTTGCACTGGTTGGATAAAGTTTACCGTTGGTAAGACGTCGGAAGAAATATTAGCCTGGACGGAACCTTTCGCATAGAGGAAAGTTATCGCGAAGTTATGAGAGCCGTCAAACATACAAGTTAATGATTTATTGAAGAATTTATTTCATGAATCTAAGGTGACTGCGAGATACGTACTTTCTTCGGCAAGCGGACGTTGTTGTCGGCATACTCGGCTAGCCTTTCACCTCTTTGAGCCAAATATCGCGGCGAATGCGGTATCGCGAATGAATCTTACATCGTAACGCTCACATAAGAACAGCAATTCACATATGCTCACGATATTTTTACGGGGTGTCTTATAAGCTGGAAACTGCCATAGTCTCTATTAAAAACTAAACTGAAAAGATGAATTTTGCTTGTTTCAGATTTGCCAAGATTTCACAGTGTGATAAAAAGGTAGCAATATTAAAAAATAAGATATTTGATAAATTAAGTTAGAAGATATTAATGCAAGTGAAAAACACAAGATCCGTATTTCCTAAAAGATTTCATTTTACAAAAATTTAAGTTAGATTTTAAATATTAAAATATTTAAAAATATGCTAAACGCAATATTGATTTTATTAGTTGACACATTAGTCGCATCAGATCGCTATTTGAAAATCCTCATGAATGAGCAAGCAAAAGTTTTTTGTATTTATTTAATATATATTTATTATCTCTGTTTCATTTATTTTACATTTATATTTTTGCAAATAGTTGATAAAATTCAACAAGTAGAGTTTTTGGAAAAAAACTCGACGAATTCAGCTTGCAGCCAAGTTGTCCGACAACATCATTTTAATGATTTGAAATAATATTATAAAATAAAATTCTAAAATTATTAAATCATATCATAATATGTTTGACTATGGCAGTAAATCCGTACAATAATTCCATCATAGAATATGATTTTCTTTTTATTTATTTTAAATAAAATTGTAGTTCAATAAGAAACACTTCAATTATAAATTTTTAATAAATGTAATTATCTATAATTTGGAGCTGTTGTATAATTCATATGTATATGTATATAACGTATAACTCATAATTATGATTTTCAAAAAAAGGTCAAGTTTATGAATAGTGACTGAAAATTGTCCATAAGTTATGTACACTTTTATTGCAAGCAAAACGTCTGTATTATACCTGTCGTCCCCGTCGACATATTCACCAATACGTGCTCCGAAAAAGAAAAACTAGCATTGCATTGCGGAAAAATGTTGCCTCCCTTTGGAACGTTTCTGTCTCCGTGAAAATGAGAGCCAGGCGCCATGATCATAAACCAAGGTACATCTGCATGCGCGCTAACGAAAAACCCATAAGTACGGCAATACCCTCGCGAATCCAGCAGGAAGTGCGCCAGGAAATAAAAAGGAGAGAACAACAAGAGTAAAAGAAAAAAAAGAGAGGGAAGAAAAACCCGTGGCTAGCCTCGTTAATATCCGATCGCGAGCTCGCCGAAACGACAGACGACCGCCGGTAAATTGGGCGTCGGTGCACTTTTAATTGACAGGAATGTTTAGCGGTAATGAACGCGTGCCGGATGGAAGGAGCGAAGGATAAGCCGGGGAGCGTATGCCGACGGTAGCAGCAGTGTCGTCAACGACGACGACGACAAGAAAGAAACAGCCCAGCGCCAGGACCACGACTAGATAGAGACACGGCGGTAGAAGCATAAACATCCTCGGCCCTCGGCAGTGGCGGCGGCGGCGGCGGGGGTGCAGCGCGCACGTTCCGCACTGTGGGCGTCGCCGTTCGGTTCCTACTACGACGGCAAGGGTGTTCTATGACGCTATAGATCATGCGGGCTCCGCCTGGTGGGCGGAGACTGCCCGCCAGTTGGTACGGCTCACCCCGCAACACCGCCAGTGTTGCCAGCGCCTCCACCGGTGCCCGCCAAAACAAGCTCTCAAATCGAGATAGCACGAATCACCGGATTCTTTTAAAATAATATTTCCGAGGGATTTTTTCGAAGCTGAAGAAGATTCAGGAAGACTACGAATTACTAACCGAAAGCAACGATGTGAGAAAAAGAGTAATTGTTGAGAAATGAAGATTGGAGATTCTCAAGAAGTTGCTCGTTAAAACATATCTTTTGTAAGAAGGCATTGAGAATGATTACATCTAATTATTTCCTCGCATGGTTTTTATGCTAATAGATTTTGTAATTTTTAGTAGATAATATGATATTTACTAGATAAGATGATATTTACTAGATATTTTAGTAGATAATATGTATTTAAATTATTTATTCAAGAATAAACATGTGAATAAATTTTCTAAAATTATAGATATAAAACTTTTATAAAGTATATAATACCGTTTCTGAAAATATTGGTTGCTAATATAAATCGCGAAAACTTAAGATTCCACGAAAATCATAAATGTCCAAAGATATTGTATCACATGAGATACTATTTTTATTATATTTGAAGAAATAGAAAAGCAATAATTTTTGCAATTAAAAAACTGCACTTTCGTTAATTATCCGCTAAATTTTGACATTGATTGAGCGAACATTTCGTCCAGTATGTTACAAAAATATTTAATATATGCAATGTGTTGCAAAGTAGAAGCAAATATATTTCAATAAAAAAAGCACTCAGCAAAACTTTAAAATCGTTGATAATGTAATATTTAGCTTTAACTTATTTTCCAATGCTTTGCATTTAGTAATAAAACTAGTTTTGTAATTAATATTTAATTTTCCTCTAAACACCTCTAACAATCTTAAATTTCAATAATTTTCAATTAAATTAACGTTTAATATTTTTCTACATATAAATGTATTTATTAAGCATCATATTGTGAATATTTGTGAAACATATATAAACATTGCTACTAATCTGTCAAGAAAAGAACATTCAGCACGCACAGAACCGCGCATCCAACAAATTTTATAACTTTACATCGCTACTGTACGTTTTGAGGTTAGACTTCGAAATATTCAGTAATACGCTCGACAGCTTTGCTTCTCGATCTAGCCACGAATTGCACTCTTAATTTGCTAACGAACAGTGCTGATCGTGTACTCACCTCGAGCAGCAGGGGCCTCCTACACGGTTTTCTTCGTGAAAATCTCGAGAAACTCCTAGGTGTGGCTCCGCGTCGCCGTAGTGCCGTAGGTTGTCGTGCAACAGCGCCGCTCACGGTTGCAATCAGAATCATCACGGCTACACAGCTACGTCCTTCCCCTCCTCGTGCGCCTCCCTCGTGGAGCGACATAGTCGAGAACCCCGCCTCCTTTTCTGACCTCCCCGTGCGCGCGAGCGTGCCTGTAATCCTATAGATCTGTCGACAGGCTCTCCCAATTCAGTTGGTTCCTTTTTTTCATTTAGTATCTCGCGCAGCTCTGTCCGAAAATCGCGCGGCTCTCGGGTGATAGCGCGCGAAAAAAAAAGCGGGAACGCGAAAAATCGCGACATTCTGCGACACGGGGGACGCGTGGGTGCCACGTCGCGGCCACGTTGCAGCGCGGGCAGCGCATCCGCCAGCTTCTGGTGCATTCGCAGACGAGAGTGGCTGGCTTTTGCGCCGTCGCTGGCGCGTCGGCTTGCGTCGCGACGCGCGCGTGTATGAGTAAAGCCGAGAGAACGACGGAGGACAAGACGCACGCCTTCCCCCTCCTCCCTCCTGCTCCACGGTTTCGCTCATTCACTCACGGTATACTTCTCGCCCGGCGGATGTCCCTCCGCCGATCCCTTCCCGCGTCCCTTCCCCGCCTCCTCGCGGCCTCGTCGGCCGCCTCGTTCGCGGGCCGCGGACGCGATCGGATCGGCCGCGGCGGAGAGAAAGAACGAGGGCGACGGAAGGCGGGAAGGAGAGGTCGAGCGGGCGCGAGTGAGGCAAGGAAGAGCGGGTGAGCGAGGAAACGAGAACGGGCGTTGGAGGAGGGAAAGAGGACCTCTACTACTCCTGGGGTCCCCCCCACCACACGGCCTGCCGCCGCGACGCCAGTCCGTAGTCAGTCAGCGCTGGACCGCCGCCCGCTCGATTTCGCGATCCACGAACGACGGTAGCCTCCACCTCCTCCACCTTCTCCCCGCTTCTTTTCCGTCTACCGCGTTCCGGATCTTTCGCACTCTCTCTCTTTCTCTCTTTCTCTCTCTCTCCCGCGCGTATCTTTCTTCTCTTTTCACTCGTCCGCTATCTACCGTCGCGGTTTTCATCCTCTTTATCTATTACACGTGTTCTCTCTCGCTTGCATTATAGTTATCCGTCCGATTATCTCTTTCTTTCCGCTTTTCTTTCCGTCTTTCATTCTTTCGATATACACGCGTCGCTGCGTCGTGCGCGCGTCGCGAGTGGATGCGACGCGGATCGTGGAGAGATTATCGCGTGATTATCGAGATTCCTCCCTCCCCCCTCTCTCCTTCCTCGATCTCTCCGTGAGATATCTCTCGACGCGATCCCGATAGCCGGTCGTTGGAGATCGGCATCGCGTATCCGGGGTGAACGCGGCGACCGAGCTCGGGAAAGTGACGAGTGAGACTTGATGATGATTGCTTGCAGAGAAAAGTGGTGAACCAGAGGTTGGTGCACGAGTAAATCGGTCCAGTACCACGGGATTGGGAATTACCCGCAAATCAGTGCGATAACGCCGGCGGAGAATGTAGTGACGATAGCCCGGGAGTAATTAATCCGATCGCCGATCACATCAGCACCGAAATGGCGACGCGAGTACAGATGATTTCGCAAGAGTGAGAGAAGGAAGAAGATCTTTGGGACTTTTGGCGTTCCCGGTCCGCGCTCCGAGATTCGATCGAGTGCGCTGTCACTCTGCCTCGCGATCGGTTGCGTGTGAACATATCTACGCAGGGTGCACAGGTGCGGCGAGCCACTCTCCCCCGTATAGAATGACAGCGATCGCGAGGATCGCGTCACTGACGACGACGAGCGGGTCGTCGGTGATCACGATGAGGTAGTGGTCGTCGGGACACGTGCCGGTTGGGTAACCGCAAGTGTATAAACGGAGGCGAGGAGGCCAAGACTTATCCCAGGGTTGTCTCGGGGAAGATACTTGAAGGATACCCTCTCTCTCTCTCTCTCTCTCAGTGCTCCCAACTTTGCTTGGCTTTTTGGGGACCAACCGATCGCAGTCGAAGGCGACGAGAACCTGGAGGCCGCACGGATAACCGAACACTCCCGAAGGACGCAGATGCCCCGAAGGAAACAGCACGCACCGCAACGTATGAAATGTGAGTCAAGACAGAGCTGAGATTTTTTTTCCCAACGGCGACGGTGGAAAGCCGAAAACGATCTCATCGAACGGAAGCGATAAGATTTTCCCGAAATTTCCAAGTTGAACGAGAAACGATAAATTTTGACGTTGTTTGTCGCTAATTTTTGACAAATTAAAACACTCGCCGACCATGTGAATTTTCATCCGGACGCGATTTTCGCCAAATTTCCCTCGCGCGAGAAAGATACACGGAGCAATTTACGTGTAACGAGGTTCGATCGAGAAGCCGGCGTTCCACCGTCGCTGATTCGTCGAGCGAACTCGACGAAGCCACGTGGAATACCACGTGGAATGCGGCGGGATTTCGGGAGTAATCGCGGGGAATTCCACGCGCGGGATCGTCCGTGTTTATTTTCTTCCGACGTGATTAATTATTTCCTTCTCCGCCGTGCTCGCGAGAAACGTTTGAGAGGCGCACGAAAATTCAAGCGCGGAGCACGGGGATTGAATTGTTGTCAGATGATCGTCATCGTAATCACCGAGCGCCGTCACGTCGGGTATAAAATTCTCGACGCGTACAGCTGGCGATTTACCGCATTTCTGCAGCGTGTGTTTATGGATTAATTAAAACGAAGAAAACGTCTAGGCGATCGTAAGGGAACTTCCATAAAGTCGTAGAATGTCTTTTACTACCAGTTTAGCGTTCATGCGTATCTCGCTGTCGGAGTTCCTAAGTTACGCCGCTGTCGCGCACGGCGGACATTATCGTGCGGGGAACTTTTAACGCGAGGATTAAAGAAATAGAAAATGCCTGTTTTTCGTTGAACCGATGCGATCTCGCATCCTATCACTGCTGCGCGCTCGAAGCCGGCGAGGCTTCTCGACACAGTTTACCGAAGCACAGAGAATTGATCTCTGAAATATTTCTTCTCCAATAAAATTTCCTTGAATTTTACCGAAATGTATCAATAAGACCATTTCCAGCGATAAATTAAAAATCGAATGGCGCGCTATTTTGTTGTAAACAGACGTTGCCCGTGTAGCGCCGATTGCTTGAGTAATTTTAGTATGTAAGAGATGAAATGTGGCGCATAAAATGCATGAGTGAGTGCAGAGGTCAGATTTTTTAGGATACTTTTAAAATAGAGAGTTTATCGACAAGGATTAATTGAGTAACTCTTTCAAATTACGGATGTTATGTGTGACATATAAAATGTACAATTTCAGGAAAATAAATATTTGAAATATACAGTGTTTAACGATTAATACGATAATCGTATCATTCTAATATTAAATATATCAATTTTTTGTAGACTGATAAATACAGAAAGAGAGAAAGAGAGATGTAGATTTTAAGGAAATATTTTAAAATTATATTCTAAATCTTTATTTTATATAAATTATATTTTAAAATTATATTCTAAATTTTTATTTTTAATAGAACTTATAAATTATAAAGCGTTTAAACACAATTGCAACTCTATTAAAAAAATATTAGCCAAATGCTTTTATTTCTATTACATTTATTCTATTTTTATTATATTCATTGAATCTTCTGTTTGTATCATTTACAAAACTATGATTAAATTTTTAAAATTACTATCTATCAAAATAATTGAATATAATGAATTTTCTGTGTCCATATTATGGATTATGCAATCAAGATTGTTAAAAGGTTGAAAAATAAGTTACGAAACATGTAATAAAAGAAAAATGAAAGTTATATAAGAATTTTTATACGAGATGTAATTTCTCTTGAAAGATAATTTAGTATCATTATTATATAGGGGATATAAAATATAAAATATACATTTTCTATAGGAGGGGATGTGCTAAATAATTTATAGTACAATATATTCTTCACCTCTCTCTCAACAAAAGTATTTAAAAAAAACTTCTCTTAATAAAATTGTAAAACACTGAGGCATATTAGTAGCTACAATATTTTTTCACGTTGACATCTTTCAAAAAAAATACATGAATTCACGTGAAATATTTGTAGCAATTCGAAAGACACATATCAAAACACCTGATCAATTTTCTTTTTAAATTATTATGTTTTACAATTAATAGGGCCATATGTATAAGCTGCACCTTCATTTTAAAAGTTAAAAGTGAATGAAAAATTAAAAAGTAAAAGTGAAGAAAAAGTTTCCGTGTGTTAGCGCATCCGGCGAATTTTTATCGCCGAAGTTGAAATCTATCCATCCTCATCTCGGTTGAGTAAGGTCGAAGATGGGTCGAAGGCATGCAGCACGCCATTTCGTTGAATCTCCCAACAGATGGGCAGAGCGGCGGCAAGGCCCGTGCGTTCAGGCCGAGGCGATTTGTGCGTTTGAGGCTGTGACGCGCGCCATGCTGCCTTTCCCACGTGGGGAGTCATGAGGCGTAAACAAACTCGCCCCCGGTGGCGGAGGGACGCCATCTTGGTGAAGTTCTGCCCGGAAACATTTACAATTCACTCAACTTACCTTACCGAAACTCGGCCAAGCGCCGATAAATCTCGTGCGCGGGCGCGGAGCGACGCGACGCGGCGCGGCGCGGCGCGCATACCCCGCGACGCGATGCCGGGACCGCGTACCATAAATTCGCGGCAGTCCGCGGAGTTTCACTGACGTGTATGCTACGGGTTTTTCGCCGGTTCCGACACCTTCGACAGCACCACCGAGAACCAAGGCGATTGCCGATCCCGAGGACTTTCTTCCCTACATAAACGTTCCTATTAGTTACCGGAAATTGCTTTCAGCGAAGATCTATTATTATTCGCTTAATTATACGGAAAATTATGATTCAAATAGAAAGAAATAATTTATTTCAATTTTTATTATATTTATAATTTTCCTAAAATTCTGTACGTAATTTTTCTAACATACGTTTTATAAAGCTATACCTACATTTATAAGTAGGTATATCATATTGATTACGCAATTCTAAACGAAAAATAGAATTATTTTAATCATTCCAATGAATTTATAAAAAGATTCGTATGTTAATATAAAAAGTTAAACGTTAATAGGACTTTATATTAGGACTAGAATATTTATAAAGTCAAAAAGAGAGAGTATATACGAAAACTAAATATTTAAATTCTACATCTATTTCAGATATATTTTAATTCTTGCATCTCTTTTCTATTAATTATTATAATAAAAAACGATATATTTTTTTAAAAACTCGATGAATTTTCCCGGTTATTTAATATTTACTTTCCCAATCATGATTGCAACAAAGATGCATTTCTACGAGCTAGTATATTTTTCAAATTCTGATAGGTGTCAATCAGCTTAGTTGAACCGGAAACGGAATGCGAAAGTTTTTAACCGCGCAAAACGATGAAGCCGTCAGCGAAAGTAGACGCATACAGGTTAAAAAGAAATAACAAAATATGGCCCGGCGAGCTATGACGCGGCTAATTTCTCCGTTTAATTTACGACGTTCCGGTGAAAGGATTCATAAAACACGCTGATTCCTATGAATTGATCTACCGGATATCGATTGCACGATCACGCTGCGCTCTCGATAGACCTAGGGGTCTAATTAGCAATATATTATGGAGAAACAATCATCACCCGATCGTATTCTTGTCATTCGATTTATTTTATTTCGTGCAAATAATTCGCAGTATATCAAAAGCTATGCAAAATAAAAAAATTTCTAATCGCGATTGGAGATAAAAAATAAAAACAAATATATCATCTAGTCGACGTGGCTGTTATTGTCCATTAATACTCTGTCAAAAATATTTATAATTTATTAAACATTTTTCTTGATTAATACCATTTCAATAAATAATAGCTGTATTAATCAAACGAAAAGAAATGTGTTGTGTGCTTTTATGGTAAGATTAGTTTTAATACATATGTAAATTAGTATTAGTTTATTATCGGGTTATATAGTCTATTATAATTCGATTATAACTTCTTCGCAGTGCTCCTGAAAATTAAATGATTCGGTGTACTGTATTTTTAATAACTGAATCGATTTTTAAACGCAATTTTCCAAATCGCTTGCCAGAGCCTGGCGAAGAAGGCCAGGTTATATACACAACGTTTACTAACATTCGCATTCGATGCAACAGGTGCAGCCTCGATGCATCCTTCGGGCCTCCATGCCCGAAATTTACATTGCCAGTATTTCGTCGCGTCTTTACATCGGCTTGCTGCTTAAAAAAAATCAACACTCTCATGGAAAGTAAAGAAAAAACAAGAAAGTATTTAATAGATTTTATTCTGTCGAGCGCGATGTTAAACTTCTCGCCGCTTTCCAAAATCATTGAAATAATAAGTCCGTTAATTCTTCGGTATTGATAAAAAAAACGCGTATTTATGCTTTTTTCGGGTATTTTCTCAAGGCACGATGTTTTCGCTACAACGACGCTTATCGCGAATGACGAAATCGGGATAATTAAATGAAAATGATTGATTCGCCGACAGACGCGTCTCATTTATTCAATACCAAAGTCTTCGGACTTTAATTATATTTAGAGCGTCTCGTCGTCGCTCTCATTTCTCTCTCTCTTTCTCTCTTTCTCCCCCCCCCCTCCCTTTTTCTCACTCTCTCTTTCTCTTTCTGTTCGCGCAAGAGAAAAATCGATTTTTGACCGTTCCTAATAAAGCAACGCTATTGTATTGGAATTAAAAGACCTACTAGACATATCGATCTGCGCAGAGCAAACCAATCTGAAATCTTGTCTAGACTCAAAATTCACGTTTCTTTCTTTGCAATTTTAATGAGACGCATTCCTGTTTCTGACTCACAAGATGCGAATAAATTTTCGAATTAATATTTCACCCATTATGTCCTAGATTGGACACTGCCTGACGACTTTTCGTTATCAGTCTCTGAAATTTGGTTTTAAATTATAATCATATGTACAGCATATTTTAAGATTTATTTAACTTTTTTGCAATTCTTTGTTGCAATTTTAAAAATAATCATATTTTTCTTACTCTAAAAGGTAACGAATATAACTTTATATTGAAGCATCCGTTAAAACATTTATTTCTTATATTTGTATGTTTTATGATCAATCACGCTGTAAGCTTTGTGCATTATATAATTCTGATTTCGCTATTTGTAGGTAACTTAGATAAAAATTTGAACAGAAAAATAATGACAGTTTTATATATGTATTGTAAAATATTACATTGGTTTATATGCCTATATTTTAGACAAATGTTAGTAAACTAAGATTAATTCAACTAAGACCTATAAATTCATGCGAACACAAATCATTCGATTCAACGGTTTGCAATAATGTATCGCAATAGAGGTACCGGAAAAACCAAACCAGTAAGTTGAGAATATCTCAAAATAATGACTCTCATAGAATTTCTGTAAATACATTTTATCATCGTTCTGCGTGTGTGTACGTGTGAAATTTTATATTTGTTATATTAATATTATGAAATGTTTTCTAAAAAGGATATTTTACGATACGAAGTAAAATTTCCGATTTAATGAATAATAAACAAATGTCCGCAAAAATATCGACAGAACAAAAACTGTAGTACTGCATGGTATTTTTAGTCAAGTCAAATGATCTGCATATGTTAACTAAATGATTGCGCCTGGAACGTTTGCGCACAAAGGACGATAAAAATAAATGTCCGCGTCGCCGATACACGGCAACGTTCCCGAAAATTTTCGCGCCAGGAAATTACAGAGAGTACAGAGGATCCTCTCTCACGAAAAAGTTTTCGGCGAAAAGTTTTCCCGGCTTGATTCGCGGAAAATGCGTCGCTTTTCACATTGCGCTTACCTGAAGTGAGACTCGTGTCATTAAAGTTTCACGGCAGGGCCTGTGGAAACGCTCGTGCGTCCTCGTCCTGAGAAGAAATTCCACCAGCGATCCTCCTAAAAATCGACGACCCATGGCGAACGCCTATTGCGCAAAACTTTCACCTCAAACAATGTCGGCGCATTTTTGAACCTTGTAGCCCCTAATGCTGCTGCTATAAATCCTTCAAACTGATGAAAAAACATCGCTCAATCGCATAAATTTCTTCGCATGACCTAGAAAGAAACGATTCTTCGGGACAAAGCGAAAAACCTTTTTCGTTATAAGGAATGAAGTATTTTGACTAGAATGTCTGAATAGTCTGCGCACATTAAACACACTTTAAAATACGATTGTTATTAATATTTCAATAAACTCAAGCAATACAATTGATATATCGTTGAAAAAAATTAATGCAACTTGTATTCAATTTCAATTATATTTTTGCCTGAGTTATATTTATAAATTATATAACAGTAATAGCGGAGACAAGTTGTTTTTTTTTTTTTTTTTTTTTTCAGTAATATCTTTATATAATTCTGAGATGTTAAATTTTTTCATTATTTCTAATTCAAATGGAAATATAAAAAACGATATAGTTGCACAAAGATTATTTTTAGAACAATCGTCTAAGAGTGACAATTAATCAATTATCGAATAGATCTATAATAATAAATGTGCGGTTCAATTCGCTCACATAATTTCTTTTCACACTGCATGTTTGATGCAAATTCGAGCATATTTGTTGCGATACTGGATATGTACAAATATTTATACGTGAAAGCAGTCTATGGCTAAAATAAGTTAGTATGTTTCAGCAAGGGAGTTAAGTGTAATTAAGGTTAACGTGTATTTATCCACTTTGCAGCGGATGAAAGCTAAACAGACGGCCCCTATATGTTCAAGATATGATCAATTTTATAGTACTTTCTGTATAATTCAGCGTTAGCATTAATTGTATGAAAGTCGATGGACACGTCCAACACGATCTTCATAAAATAATCTCGCGCGATTTAATTATGACTGTGGCGTATTTTATGTACTTGCTCGATTTTTTTAAATTTCGACCAAATAAACACGATAGCCGAAAGTGGAAAAATACATTGATAAGAGTATCATACGCGGATCTTATTAAATTTTATTAGGACATTCAAGTGCTAATGTTTTGAATTCCTCTATGAGAGATATAAATTAAGATTACTGTGAAAAATATGAACATAAATTTAATGGCCGAGCTTAATATTACACCGTGATAGATACACATAGAATATCTTTGGGTAAAAGAATTTTATGTACAATAAAGTGAGTGAATAATCTCTATGCGATAATGAGTTGATACGTAATAACTCTAGATAAAACTGGACGTAGCAATGGACCGAGAAACGAAATAATTTTTTGCCGGAGACGAATGCCGTTAGATGCGCCTCGGTTAACCGTTGCAATCATACACTTTTGTACGCGCGCTGGCAGAAGCTGGTTCTCGGGATTTTTGCGGGAAAAGAAACGATGACGAATGGAAGAGCTATCGTTCGGCGGAGATATTAAAGACGTATCCGCGTGTGAAACGGTTCGATGCTTAGATTTCCGCGTTATTCCCATAGATCAAGCGTGGAGTCAGCTTTCTAATCGGCTCCCATTATTTCCGGTGATCATGATTTACACGCAATGCCGCATCGACGGGCGAGTACACCGAATGCGGTGTATCCCGAGATAAATGAGACTTCGCTCAAGAAGCCCCGTGTGTTTTTCACTTTGCAATCTTCGGCCCGGCGACGATATCTCGCGACTAACATTTGAGTTCGCTCGCGTATGCAAATGGTAAGTATGATCGATGGCGGCCACTAAAGGATTCATGCGGCAGAAACAGATACTTTACAATTTTCATTGCGCCGTCATATAGAGTCGGGTCGTCTGGTACACGTGTACTTAAAACCGCGCGTCGGCTATCGCGAATCTATGGAAAGTAATTGACTGACCCCGAAGTGTCGCAAATCGCATTTGCACGTCATGCAAATTTCGCCGGACCAATTATTCTCGGGGACGCGAAAGGAGGTATTTTTACTTCAGCAGAGCTGCGATCGCACATCTAAAGTACGGTGCAATATTTTTATGCTCACGAATTAAATCGTAATAAATTTTTATTCGATCGGCGTGTGGGAGATATATCAAAGGCACATTTTTCTTAATGAGAGAAAAATTGCAAACCTCGCACCAGGAGGTTTTCCGAATCGTGCAATCCCCTCTGTTTGAAAATCCGTTCGACGCCTTCGAGTAATGTCCGCGCGAGGGGAGAATTTCCGATTCCGAGGGCACCGTGGTTCTCGCGTTCTTTCGAGGGTGACACAACGCAACGTGTCACGACGACGTTGTAACCGGTGATGCGAGGCTGGCTGTCGCGGATGCTCGTCGTCGATATCTCCGTTCGAGACGAGTCATTTAACGGCGCGACGCTTCTCGCACCCTATTTTCGAGACTCATAAAATCCGCCGTTTCTCGTATCCGATCCGTCTCCCGATTTACACTGCCGCGTCGGCCGTCACCACCGCCGTTGACGACGCTGACGCCACGCGCGTCTCTCCGCTGTATCTCTTTCTCTTTCCCTCTCTTTCTTTCGTTTTAAGCGACTCTAATAAATTAGCCGTAGAAAAAGACGGCCGCGTGACAGATGCTCGATGGCTGCCATAAAGGAGCTGCTGGCGACGCTCGCGGGTGGTGGCGAGCGCACATCAAAGCGCATCCGCACAGCCTCATGCCGATCTGCACTGGCATACCCGTAGTTTTATGTTTACCGAGTGATTTGTTGCCCCTCGCCATTCGACTGACGAGTGCGGGAAGCGCGGCTCATCGTCGAGGAAGAGAGAGCACGCCGAAATAAATGCGCTGTTCTTATAATAGAGAAAGGCGCGGCTCTTCGGATTCTCTTCAAGAAACACGATAAATCAGGCTAAATAATATCCGCAGCTCTAGAGTTACGTTCGACTCGTTAAGAATATTCAAGCCAAAGCCTGGCCGATCCGACGCACGATACGCTCCAACGCTGTGCCGGATTTCACGATATTTCAGTCAAATCAACGAGAAATTATTTTCATAATTTCCCAAAGTGCAAATCAAATATTGTGGGCAAGGATTTTAACAATTAATCATGTATGAACTGAACGACACTGATAAATTACTAATAAACTCGTACGCAGAAAAATCATAAGTTCTCACTTATAATTTTTCTGCGTACGAGTTTATTAATAATTTACTAGTATCATTCAATTCATATATATAATATATAATTAATTATTAAAATACTTGTCCGCAATATTTAATTTCTTGCACTTTAGGAAACAGAATTTTACTTTAATGCCGCCCGACTACATACGCGATTTAACTAACAATAAGAGGCAGATCGCACTCTCCGACTTAAATGTAACGTGCGCCTGCCTGGCGATTTTAATTGGCTGTAAATAAGGAACCGAATTGCACCGCGACGCGATCACGAGTACATGGGAGAGGTCGGAATCCGTATCGACGCCGGAGCGGCGCGGCGCGGCGTGGCGATGACGGTCGATGGGTACTAGCGCTCGGTCTGTTATTATCACGCATTATGCATTGTTAGGACGCATTAATAATGTATCAGGATCGCCAGTGGGGTGCTACGTTGTCGCGCCAAATGTATTTTCCGACACACGCGATTGATGTGTAGCGATGTTGCGAATTGCTTCATATTAAATTACACCATCAAAAGGTGAAGATACGGTCTTATCGTGTAGCTTGAATAATGTACCGTATTATTTATCCTCGGTTTTTCATAGTCATATTAACTTCTAGTCGTTGATTTGTGCAAAAAAAATGTTTCGTCAATTTCTCAGCGATCTCGTTTCTTTTTTACCTTTAGTGAAGTATTAGCGTTACCTCCGGTGTCCATCGGTGTCCAAGGATCCGTGCGCGACCCATGGCGCGTTGAAAGCAAACGTTATCCACTCCTTCGGCTTCAGGCTGCGAACGACTGTGTTGATCACCGGACGAGAATGCGCCGGTGCTCTCTCGCGTAAGAGTTGACAGGCCGCGCCACTCGAAAACGAACCACCGTTCGAGGCACGCCGGCAGAGGCACGCTTAAGTGACTTTCGGTGTTTGGCCTTTGCACGCGGCGAGAGCCTTTTGCCTTCGCGACAAGTCCCGCGGCGCAGCCGGCTGCGGAAGAAGTAGATGGAAGGCAATGGTGGTGCGTTGTGTGTATGTGTGCACGGGGGAGAAGGGTTCTCTCTTTCCCTTCCTCTCTCTGTCTCTCTCGTTCTCTTTCTCATCGCCCGAGCCATCCCTCCCGCCTTCGCGGTCCGCGTGCCACCCTCCGCGCGCCGCGTAGCACGTATAATTCAACGCTACCAGCAGATAGCTAAATCACAACGACAAACCGGCGGTAAATGCGCGAAACGAAACTCGCCGTCCGCGAGATACGCTACGAACTAGAAAGCGACCGGTGGGGAGGGGGAGGGGGCCGCGTTTCGTGTTTATTATTCTTTCCCGGAGTTTTTGGATAGGGAATTTAAAGGACTGGATTTAAAGCCTTAAAAAAGATTGAAGATTTAAAAATAGCGCAACAGACAACGGTGCACGGGAAGTGCACGGGACACTGCTGAAATGTAGTGCCATCTAGCAGGCTCTGGCAGCTCTTGCAACGGACGAGGGAAGCCTCAGTCAACAGTCAAAGTCCGTCCAAGAGAGTCGTGTAGAATGTCCGGACAAAGGTTGTGGCGTACTCTCTGACAAAGTCTTTTTGCCAAACCAGACAGTTCGTTATACCCGTCAGTCTTTCTCGCGATAAAAATGATACGACGAAAAATGAAAACTTAAAATTGAAAGCTAGAAGGGATTATGATACGGTAAATTGAAAGAAGCTTGCATAAATTTGAAGATGCATTATATACGAAAATGAAATTACCGTATCTCGATGTAAAGAAAAAAAAAACGAGAAGCCATGAAAGAAAGCCGTCAAGTTTTGCGTGATTAAAATACCCGGACACGCCGCGAGACAAGGCTCGTTCAGCCGAGGTTTAGGAGTGACGGAAGAGAGCACGACTGAGAGCGGCAGTGGTAGGAAGAACGAAGGCGGCGGGGGCTGGCCGGTCACAGGGTCAGCGGAGATGAGGGAGAAGGCGGCGAGCCGCCCGCACGTCGGTGGCTTCTGCGAGATGAACTTCGCAGACGGGTAGACGCACGGTCAGCATGCACGCGCACCGCCACTAACAATAAGTCGCCGCATCCGACAAAGCAGATCCTGGACGTTCTTTCCCGCGCGAGCACCTTCCCCGAGTGATCGCGCATGACATTCGCCCCGAAAACCTCGCGCGCTGATGCACGCAAGGTGGATAAAACTTGGAAACTTTTCTCGTCAATTTATTTTAAAAGATATTTTAAGATCTCGAAAGATTAATTGGAGCCCCGCGTCTTTGTGATGTCACTGTAGGGAGATGAATCGTGAGAATTTGCGAGCCGGTCAAAAATTTGATTATTTTTATTTATACTATTCTTATTTGTATAATACAATATAATGTTTATAAATAAAAATGACTTGCGCTTAATATTGTAGTACGATTATGTCTAATTAATAGTTTGACGGATAAACTTTCTCTCTACAAACAGAGAGAATAACTTTCAATCAATACAATGTTTATTATATCTTTTCGTGAAGCTACACGTGGATAAAATTATACTTTCACGAAGAGTCTGTATGAATATATAAAACTGTATTTTAATGAGCTTTAAAGCGTATTACGCTAAAGGGAGAATCCGCGCAAATGTGAACATGACATGTAATAGCAGGCTTTAGCAGGAAGCAACACAGAAGACTTGAGACTGAAGAGCTTACTTCCAAAACGTTTTAAACCCATACTTAAAAAAAACGGAGATGTTACACGTTACAAAGCTTCCTATAGCTTAATTTTTAACCATTTCAAGCAAAAAGCAGTCCTGTTTGATCTTTATTCCTCAAAAATGTAAACTAATGATGTTTCTTGAGCTCATCTAAAATTTTCGCCGACCGTACAAGTCCATGGAAAATCGTTAAGTAATTAAGGATCGATAAGAGAGACAAGCGATATCGAAAATCCTCACCGGTGTTTTCTTAGCAAAGAAAGATCCACCTATCTCTGCATTGGCAGAGAAGCATTTTCATCGAGAAAGAGAATGAGAGAGAAAGAGGAAGAGAGAGAGAGAGAAAGCGAAGGAACGCGCAGCCAAAACCCGTAAACGTGAACCCCTACGGGGAGTCCAAGGGGTGAAATGCCTCGCGCGTAAAGTACTCCCCATGCACGCACGCACACAGGCGCGCTGTCACGTACAAGGTGTACTTGAGAATTTTCAGAACGGATTAAAAGAAACGATGGTTAAGTTTGATCAATTTTTTTTCTAATTTTATTAATGTTATAATGTATTTAGAATATTAATACTCTTGTTAAAAGCGTATGGTTTAATTTATAACGAAAGCAGATAATTACACGAGACGTAAATCAAAAGACAGTTATCAATCGTTTGATTTAGAATTTTAAATGCGATAGATAAAATTCTAATATCTCGAAAACTTTCCCTCTATTTGAATAGAGAAATTTAAAGAAATTTTAGATATTTAAAATTTGTTTCATGTATTAAAAGAATTTCCATTGACCTCCCCATTTTTAACCATTTGCTTAATTAATTCTCATCATCGTAGCGAAAGAGATATCGCGAAGGAAATCGAAAGGCTCGACATATTTTTTTCTTAATAGCAGCGAGAGATAAGTAAAATTCTGCAAAGGCTGAGATGAATAAACAAGCGAAACGATCGGCAGATCGTGTCCATCCGTATTTTATCTCGTCCGAGCGAACTCGGCGCAACTTTTCTGACACCTTGTACAGGCGCGCGTGCACGACACGCGTGTCGCAGCAACATCGACGGCACGGCCGTGGCGACGGCCGAGCTATTCGGCCGCGTATACGTACAATCTAGATACTGTTTCGCGGCGAGGAGGCCCCGAAGGGGAAGTAAGCAGTATCTCTCGCACACCCCTCCGTCTCTCTCCTCCACTCTCCTACGAGGACGACCCACCACCCCGCCGGCTCGCTTCTCCAGAAGCCGTTAGGCGAAAGAGGGGCGACGCGCGAGGGTGCGGGGCGGCGAGGGGGGGTCTTCTCCGTCCGTCCGTCTCGTCTCGACTCGTCTCGCGTGACGGCCTCGTCAGCCGTCAGCCAAGCTCCGTCCGGATCGATACGCCTGCCACCCTTACGACCCCAACTTCCTCCACCTTCTACTGCGAAAAGCAATGCACCTACCGCCCCCGCGCCCGCGCCCGCTAACTCCAGCCCCCCCGTCCTCTCTTCTTTCTCCTCCTTCCCCGCGTCGCGATGCTCTCACCTTCTCCGCGCGCGCGAGAGAGCTTTCTCTCCCTCGCCGCTCTTCCTCCTATCGCTCTGGCTGCTGCCTCCTGCCAGCGCGCGCTGAGTCTAGTTGAGTCGAGTTGAGCCACCGGCCGGGTCAGAAGACGTCTGCTGCCCGGGCGAGCGACAGCTACCCCCCCGGCCCCTCCCCCTCCGGGGACCGACCCCTTCTCGCCGTCCCGTACCCCCCCGGGTTCGGCCACCCAAACACCCCCATTTTACCACCCTCTCCTCCTCGTCCACCTTCGACCAACCGAGTACCCACCGCCTTCACTCCGTAACCCCCCGCGGCCGTCCTCCACGACTCCATTCTACCGCGACGTGCCGCGAGATGGACAGCCTCGCCTCCACGTCGAATCCGCACTACACACACACAACACATACACACACATACGTACACACGCGCACACTTGTACACAACATGGAGGCACACATCTGCGCGTGTATCGCGGACTCCGTCTCGTATTCCGTTTCGGTGTTGGTGAACCGCTACCGACGTTCTCTACGACCACCTTCCTCCCGTCCGCTCCCTCGCCCCCTCCCCCTGTTCACCCCCTCATCGTTTCCCTTCCTACGAACGCGCGTATCTCGAGTCCGCGAGTACTCCCTCGGTATCGAGCGAACTCTCTTTCTCTCTCTCTCTCTCTCTCTCTTTCTCTCGGGCGCAACGCTGCCGGAAACCATCGCCGCGTCATCGGTGCTACGGCCCGGATGGACAATGGGTTCAATGGACTATTACGGTCGTCTACTTTTCGTGGACCGAGACGTCGTTGACGCACCACGTTTCTTCGCGTTGCCTTTTTTAGAGCTCGCGTAAATGCGCGGCTTACGAATCGCCGTATTCTTTCGCAGGGTCGAATGATCGGGAATATCCGGTTTCTTTTTTTACGTCGCCTTTGCACCTACTGGATTGCCAATTGAAATTGGACACGATCACATGTCGCGAGAAGCTGCACACGTACACGCAGATATATAATATTTATTCAGTATCTAAATTTCACTAATTTTTATAAATTATACAGTTTCCATTTATATACAAGAGCTTGTTTGAAAGAGTATATATATTTTATATAAAATTTTATTTTCTGTAAATAAATGTTTTTTATTAAGAATTTATCACATCTTATCAAAAATTAAATATATGATACATGTATTTGTTGAACGTGACAGAGAAACAAAAAGCGTTGTATAACTAATTATTCACTCTAAAGTGAATGCAACTCGGAATCCTATATCTCGGAATAAGATCCTATTTAAGTGAATTTTTAATCATACAATATTACATTTTAACCACACATGTAAATTATGTTACGCTGCTCGCGTATTAAATCCATATCTCAATTAAAGTCTTTGCTTTCGATCAGTACCTAATAGGGTAACATTTAACGATTATGAAGCTCTTTCTAAGCGCTTTCTGCGCTCCTTTCCTTCCCTTTAATACCGGAGCATGTGAAGATTTCATAAAGTACGGCTGGTAATGAAAGTATTAAATTCACATTTGCAACCGAGTCTACTTTTGATGTGCCAGAATATTATAATTCTTCATTAAACGCGCGCTTCCGCGTTTTTATTACGCGGTATCATTTATGCTCAGCGAACCACTATTATTTCCAGATACGATCTATTTCCATACCTCTACTTGCGCTAATGTTTAAGTAATGCTCGAGGCGCAACGCACGGCGAATATAACTCGACAATGGAGAAGGATAAGTTAAAAGTGGGGGAGGAACGGCGGAGGGTAAATTCTTTCTTTTGCTGCCAACGTACGATCGCGGAGGAAAATGTGGTGGAAAAGCATATAGGTCAAAGGAATAGGTAACGACTGAAAGGAGAGATGAGAGTTGATTGGGGGAGTACTCTAATATTCCTATAGAAAACGTTCGCCGGCGATAATAATTGTTATTCTGTTCTGTAAGTAATAACCGATGCAACATTTTCATTTACGTAAGCAATCGGTTTCGCTAAATAAAATCGTAAACATGTCGAATGCATGAAACGTGGACGCAACATTGCGCACAACGCTGTTATATTTTGATATGTCCATATAAGCCTTTACCTTCGTTAAATAAAATTATAAACACACAACGTATCGCTCGAAATGGTGTTTTATATTCAGTTTATGTATCATAAACAGCCCGATTGATTGTCCGATTTGTCGGACATGGAAGACAAATAAAACGTTGGCAAAGTTCATTTCAATGCCTCGTGATTTCAAAGCGGGGAAATTGTGGATGGAAAATATTTGCGAAAATGTAAAAGTGAATAGACTTTCCGCGATCCGCGTGCATTAAGCAAATGCGATTATTACCGCGAGCTCATAATCACGCTGGCGTTTCTCGAGACAATGTATGCGACGATGCCCAGCTCTTCGCTAAAAATAATTAAAATTATTCCAACTTTTTCTTTCTCCCTCCCCTCCCCTCCTCAGCCTTTTTTCTTTCTTTTACCCCCTGTAATATTGAAACCGCATCGTTAGGAGGCACGATTTCCTACCTTCGATTTCTTTCCTGTCGAGCACCTCTTCTGTGCAAAGACAAAGATCCCCGATAATGAATCATTAGTAGTCGAGAGTCAATCGAAGATTAATTAATCGTTCGGATTCGAGAGCCAATTAAAGTTTCCTCGACAACAAACCCAGCCGGTCGCAGCTACTGGACGGTATAATGCGGCCCCCGTATAGATTCTCGCTTGTATTTCTCACTTCATTCCTCCGTTTCCGGTTCGCGTTCGCGCGAATTCATAATGACGCCGGGCTTAATACCGGCAATTAAGATCCCTCGATCTCCAACTCCCAGTATCTTCGGCGAAGATTTCCGTTTATGTTCTATGCATCAATAAAAAAAAAATGTCCTTTTATTTTATCGATTTTATGCTGGATTATCGCGAGTTCGCGACTTATTAAATCAGCATTAAATAAACTAGTCTGTAATCTTATGATGTATGCTTGTCTCTTAAATTATTCAATATCGATTATCACGGGGTCGCGATCGCGATCAAGATAACGCATTCTGCCAAACTTGCCAAACTTGTGCTTCGTTTCTCACGCGAGAGAACGGCAAGGAACGCGGAATTAAGGATTCGCCTTGCCGGCTGCTTTCCCAGGCGTGCAAAATATAGGCAACGATAAAAGAAAAAGAAGGAAAGAAAATATCGCACAACGACGAATTCGACCGACAATGAGATTTGGCCGCGAGCTTCGAGGAGAGAGAGAGAGAGAGGACGCGATGTGACGAGGCGAGAGGGAGACGGTCGCGGACAGACGATTCACACGCGGCGTGAAAAGAGAGAAGCGGCGCGAAGAGTGGAGAACATATTTGGCACGCTGACAGTTCGGCGCACTTGTCGCTCTTTCTGCCAGAGAGCAAGGTGGCGGCATCGGTAGTGGCGGCGGCGGCGGCGGTGGCGACGAGGGTAGGGGGTCGATCGCGAACGGGATACGCGGAGAGGAGGGCGGTACGCGGACACGGCCGGCGATTGACAGTGACGCGGGGTGACGTTGCGCGCTTAGCCAGCGCACGTGTAAGCGTGTCCGAGGCGTGTAACGATGACGGTCGCGCAGACACCGCCAATCAATCAGCTCATTACACCAATTCAATCGACGTCGTCGTCGACCCTGACGTCGTCGGCCGACCGCTCGATAATCGTCGCGTCGCCGCTTGCCTCTTCTCGTACCGCCGGTGATTCTCCTCGTTTGCTTTCCGCCTCGAATTCATCGCTAATCGTCGTGCCGCGCTCGAGGCAAGGATTGCGCGAATCGACAAATTTGTAACCAGCTTACAAGCGGTTTTTCATTCGGTGTTATATCGAGCTGGTCATACAGATGTATACTCATTCCACGTTCTTTTTTAGAATTGCTTGTTAAACTTAATGACATGTGTTCCGTTCATTATAAATGGAAAGAAATCGATTGTTGGCTATTTGCATTTAATATCAATTTTCGCCTTTAAATATTAATAGAAAAATTCTTATTTTATCTCGATACAAACGCATCCGTTAGTCGCACATATTTTGAAAGCGTTCATATTCTGCAGGAGAGAGAGAGAGAGAGAGAGAGAGAGAGAGAGAGAGAGAGATGGAGAAAGTAACGGTGATTTTTGCTGGTAATCGGCGATACCTCGTTCACCAGCGGTATTCCAAAAGTTAAGCAACCAAGTGCCGCGATTAATAACGCTCCCTAGACTTGAGATATAACCGATCGATCTGCGTTCCACGCTGACGCGCACGTCTAAATCTAATATTGTTTAAAAGTACCGCCAGCGTGGCGCAGCAATAAATACCTATCACCCGCGTTCGGTAATTAATAACCGTACCGTCCGCATTCAAAAGCCACCGAGTGCCGTACAGGTTCGAAACACGGTCGAAACCGGGGAGAGGTCAGCCGGAACGCCCGTGTGATCCTCCGTAGCTGGGTATCCACTTCTTCTCTCTCTCTCTCTCTCTCTCTCTCTTGCTCTCTCTCCTCTTTTTTTTCCTTTCCCCGCCATGACATACGCTGAAAATTATTGCCGTCGTCCGCGATGTCCCGTCGCCCTCCTACTCCGGCCCCGCCAACCCTCCCTCCCGCATGCCCTCTCTCTCCCCCTTTCCCCACCGACCTTCTTGCGCCCCGTGGACGAGTCGGAGGCGATCCCGGCCTCCCGCGATACGGCACTGACGCCATCGTAGAGATGGGTGCCAGAGCTATCTAAGGGGTGATTTCTAATTTATGAGACTGGGGCGATGTGATGAACAGACGTCATAAAGCATGTCGCGCCCCGCGTCTGCAGCCTGCCATACGCCCTCTCTCCCTCCCAATCTCCCTTCCGCCCGGCCACCCTCTGGCCTCCCTGTCTCCTGACGCCGACGGTGCTCCTCGCCCTCGACCATCCCTGTTATCGCTGCGCCTCTGAGCTCACCCCTCGCTCCCCTCTAGCCCTCTTCTACCTTCCAGCGAAACCTTCCTTCCAACGACCGACACCCCCGTCCCGTGATTTGTGGCCTCTCGAATTCTCCTCGCGAGTTCTTCTCCTTCGCGAAACTTGAATTCCCTGCTTCTCGCCTCTTCCACCGTCTTCGCCTCTCTTCGTCAACGTTTACGATCGGACGTCCATCCGGGAACTCGACCGAATCCTTCCCATCGAATGAATTCTTTTTTTTCCCCCCCTCGGACGAACAATGCCGTAGATCTGCCGCTCTTCCGGCGGTTCGATACGATGATAATAAGCAGTGAGATTTCCAGGAATACCTCTGTGATTTTTGCGATCAATCAAATTACGAATATACGATTAATGTTTTGAATAATATTGCAATATTTAACAAATCAGTTTAATATGAAATCTATTAAAGAGGTACAATGTTTTTCGAGTGAATTATAATTTACAGATTATTATAATTTACAGATGATCTTTGTCGTTACTATTAGTCGTAATTTCGTCTTATTATAACATTTAACTGAAAACAGCTAAATATTTACGGCTGTAAGCTGTTCTTCTTTAGAAAATACACAATTGTACGATAATTCTGTAATAATTCAATTAATACTTAATCGTTCGTTAGACTTAATTAAATTCCCTTTAAAAATAACTTGGTTCGAACGATCGAACATTTGATCCAGATTGTCGGCATTTGCGATGAGGGCCAAAAAAAGTATCCCGTGCCAGATATTTTTTTATGTCTCGTTGCTGAAGCTTCTATTTTTTAAGAATAGTACCTTTTCAGTAAGCGTCAGACGTCGCGCCAATTTTCACCTTAATTTCCTGCTGGTACGCGAAATGGGATATATTTACTGCTTGACCTTAATATCCACGTCTGGATATACTGGTGTATCATTGCGCCTGTCCGTCACAATTGACCCGTTGATCAACTGCTGCTCAATCTTGTATACCAAATGATCAGTAAGAGATTTCACAGACACGCTTCTTTCCATATCTTGCGCGGCATAACTATTTTCTCTCGCGCTCGAAAGAGGTTTGAACTAGATACGAGCATATTAAATTGTCTGCACATAATATTATTATTTAGGAAAACGCGACGCCGTGAACTTTTATAAAAATCAATTCGATATGCTTGATAGAAGATATTTATAACAATTCCATAGCAACTCGAGAGATGCGGCTGTCAGTAAAATAAAAAAAAAACATACAGAGGTGTATATTATAATATATTGTGATATAACATTTTAAGCAATATACATATAATTGGGGGATTTAGGTTTTTTTTAACTATTCAAAGTAACTTTAAGTTTAATTTTTAAATGTAGAACATAAAGTCAATATATAAGATCATATAAATGCAATTTATATATGCGTTACACTAAATATATATTTCTGTATAATTCATATATTATGTTGTATTTTTATTGATTGTATCCATTGTTCTCTCAGTACTCCTCAAAATGATCTGTGATGAATATACATTTATAGTATAGAGCTAAATCCATCGCAGACAAGACCGTCAGCATCCTATTATTGTGAAAGGTTGCATGCATTATTTCGCGAACGATCATTGCTGACTGCCATCTAGACAGACCGCCAATAATACTCGTTCTCGATTAACAACTAACGCGGAGCCAATTTGAGAAAAATCGAAGCCAGACGCAGCAACAAGATATACACAGTAAATTGTCATAGTTTTAGATCGGGCTGAAGTCTTAAAATCTTATAAAATATATGTCATACTGCTTATAAAATATATGTCATACTGCTTGGTAATATCGAAAAAAAAGTATAATCTACAGGATTTATTTACCTTAAACCATTTAATTAACGATCTCTTTATTACTCGTTGAAACTTTAAATCAACTACTGTCAATGTATTTTCAGTGCATTCTCCTTCTTTTTCTGAAGAAAAATATATATTATGAATACATATTAAAATTTTCACACCTAAAGTTCTTGCATTGTTCTGTTTCTGTATTTTAAAGAACGTGTCGTCTACATTCATCGATTTGTCGGCAAAAATAGAGACTCTCACACATAAAATCAAATTGTGCATCTATATAATATGTATAATATGCAAGTCTTATGCACACACATACAAAATGTATAAAGCTTTTTTTATTAAAAATTACAAAACTGCAGTCTCGACGAATGTACAGTAAATTTTTTGTATGATTATCTTTTTTCTTCATAACATGTTATACCGCTCACGCGTCTATAAGAAATTTATTGCAATATCTGGCAGACGAATATCGACGATGATACAGAAACATTCACATACATACACGCAGTAGATCGTACGTAACCAAAGTGATTTTCTGCGAAGAGACAAGCAAGTAAATATGAAACGCGTTCTTCTTGCGATTCAGTGCGCGAGAAGAATAATTTCGAGCACGCATCGCAGTCACGTAATTAAGATGCGCGGAGGCTGTTTATCAGATCGTTAAATCAGATATAGCGGTGATTCAACGTTGACTATATTCTTGTTGCCCGCATTTGATTGACGCCTACGTATCGCGTACGCGTACGCATGAAGAGCCCATTTCACGTTCAATCGGAACTCGAGGGACGCGAATCGATGGACGGACGGTGCGCGGCGCCGTCGACAAGTCGAGGAAGAAACGGAAACACGACGGCAAGAGGCGCGCGCCGGCTTCGTCCGAGTCACGGCGCCGCACCTGGCGCGACTTTATGCCCGCGAAAATCTGCCGAGTAATCGACTCTAACATGGCCGTAACATCGTGCAAATTGTCGTGCTATACCGTGTGCGCCGGTGTGCGCGCCGGCCACTCGAGACGCGATGAAACGATCACGATCAGATCGGGCAGGCAGGCGGGCAGGCAGGGCAGGTATCATCGAGGCAGGTAGTCGTCGGCACGACAGTGGGGTAAGAGGAGCCGGTTGCGGGAAGCACGGGAAGACGTTCCCGGGGGGGGTGAGGAAACGGTTTGAAACGTGCGGCGCGGCCCACGGAACCTTTGTGAAAAATCGTGTTATAACCCTAATTTAATTTTATGGCCGGCATTACGGCGGATTGTGTTGTATATCGGGGCCCGGGCATAATGGCCGTATATGGCCGCGTATAATAATGGTGAAGGAGCGAGCGAGAGGGGCAGAACGAGGGGAGTGTGCGAACGGATGGACAGAGAGATGAGAGAAAGCGAGAGGGCGAGCTGGCGACGAGAAAGGGGGTAGGAAAGGGGGCTAATAATCAGTTGTAACGCGAACCGTCGTAAACCGCAAAACAACGAGAATCGAAAGAGGGTGTAGAAGAGAGAGAAAAAGGAAACGCACGACCGGACAACGGCGGCGGCAGCGGCGGCGGCGACGGCGGCGACGAAAAGGGGGGGGATTGTATGTTTATACTTAAGGGGTTGGTGGCGAAGAGAGTATCATTATCTCGAAAATAGACGGAGGACGGCGGGACTTTTTCGTCCACCTCGCTTCCCTCATTTCGACTCGCGGTCCCCTTCGACAGCCGTCAAACGTGACCACTTGGCGCCACCAATCGTAAAGCTCTCTCGCCAATCAAGCAGCAACTCGACCTGTTTGGTACACCAACTTCCATCTCTCTTTCTTCACGAAGCTACGTATAAATTATAATTATACGCTTTGAACACGAGGCTTGAACAAGTAGACCACTTTTTTTTTTACCCATCTTTCTTTTTTACCCCGGCGTAAGTTGTCTGTCTTCCTGCCTCGTGCTGCTTTTCTCAATTTTATCTTTATCTCGATTTGCGATAAACAGTCTCTCTTTGCAAACGTTTTCATTATTCTATTTATCAAATACCTATTAATAAATATTATAATAATGTTAAATTCATATTTATATTATTATTACACATTATCATTTATTCAACGTAATTGACACCGACTCTCTTTTCGATTTTCAACGATAATAGACAGTTATTAACTTTTCAATGAGGAGATGAAAATTTAATTTAAGGTGAAATTAAAATTTCATACGAATAATTAAATGAAATATGTAATATTACGAATGTAAGAAATGTGAGGGAAAAGAGCATGCCTATATTTATTATTTATGCAATCTCCTTCAATCCGCGTTTTTCTATATCTGCACTACTGTATATATATATATATATATATATATATATATATATATATCGTCACATCCTTCTATTTTTATTTCCGTCATTACTTTTACATTTTATAGCCGACTGCTATAGCGCGAAACTTTAATCTGTATTTTTCCAATTTAATTTGTTTTTATATCCAAAGAGACATTGAGCGCATTTAAGACCCGGAATATATGTGATAAATTTTACGCTTTACTCTCTACTTCCTCTTCTCTGTCGCAACGCGAGAAGGCGACCAGCACGTTCTTGCGAACTCTCGATTTCCAGCGCATCGATCGCGGCGACCGTGAAAACGGCCGATAAACTCGCCGTGCCGCAACTTTGGATTTTAACATGTACAAAGTGTGACATTAGTATCGGTAAGTATGACTGGATAGACTGTACAAGCTTGGAATAAAATCGATGTTTTATAAAGATAAATATAATTAATAATCATTACTACGTTTTTTGTTAAGTAAAACATGCTGTGCTAGGTATGATAATTGAAATTTTTCTCATCCTTTTTCTATTTAGGCTTGCGTATTAAAAAAAGAATATTTACCAATTTATATAATATGGAAGGATTTTGGAATTATGCCAGGCGGAATTATTATGCTATTAAATTTGATGTACATCTATGTACATATATTCTGTATGTATCTAATACAATTTTCACAGATCCATCGCCCCAAATTAAAATAGAAGATAATTTGTCACTCGCCACGTTGTAATACATTGATTTGTAAAATACAGATGTATTCAATTACAGCGGCGCTCAAAATAATTAATATTTCGAAAGTAATTGTTACGCATATATAATAACTATAAGTAGTGTTAGTTTCAAGTAACAAATAAGAGAACGGATAAATTACTTATCCTGTAATTGCTTCGCCAACGCCCAGTGCCCCTCACAGGTTTCCGTCCCCTCTTCTCTCGTTTCTTGCTCTCGTTGCTTCTTCTTTGCAGCATTAACGCTCACTCGTGAAAACATGGTTAATTACGATCGCGCGCATACTAATTACATCAGAATACGATCGTGCGGCACTTTCCCGGCGTTCCATGACGTTCTCGACGTTAATCGTGCGTGACGCGCGTGTCAGTATACTGCAACAGAATAATAACAGAATAATAACGCCAAAAATATATGGTCGCAGGAAGATATGAGCTCCGCTCTTGATAACCGTTACGTCTCGCAAATTATCGCAACAGACGAACGACGGAGGGCTCTTTTAACACCAAGATACGTAAGCCAAATTTATACTGCACGATTATTAAATAATAGGTGTAAACTAATATTAGCAAATATTGAATATGCCAAGGCGGCTTTATTTCGCTTTAATTTCTATTTCAAAGGACTAAATCACTGAAAATATCTGACCCGATAAAGCCACGATATGAGTTACTAATCATCGTCGTTGCGTAATTGCTGGTTTTAATAATGTAATAATTCAATAATCAAACGATTTTAATAATTGCCCATTCTAAAAATAATGGGAAGAAATTTGAGAATGAGTTCGACATACCTATCTCAATATTTTGTACGCCGCTAAAAACGAGCATCGCACTTGCCTGCCAAATTCGTTGCTGACGAAATATTTAAAGGTGAATCCAGAGATGAAGCTAGCAAGAATGATCGATTCTTCTTCTCCTTAAAAATTTCCTGGCACCAGACCGCTAAGTTGCGAGACTATTTGGCATATGACGAACGATCACGAAAATTCACGGAACATGGACGAATGTAGTGAGCGCTTTTTCTTTGATGTACCGAAAAAAGATGGAGTGTATTCGTCGATGTAAAAAATTTAGGCTCGTTCGGACTCGCGGCGCCATCCATTCTCATTGAAATAAGTTTATTCGTGTTTGTTCACACTCTTAATCTTTCAGGATTCACCTTTATAAAACAAAATCATATTAAATGTTTTTTTGTGCTTCAGATTAATTTCCATAAATATGCTATTACCTCATATATTAAATTTAACATACATTTATTTAAAAAAATATAATTTGCCTGACATCGGAAAAATATTACATAAATTAATTCATTCTTATTATTCTTCCATCTTTGATATTCCCAAAAAAAAATAAAACGCGATTTTAATTCATCAAGAATTGATGGATCTCGGTGATATTAATAAATTAAGAAGATAAAATTGAACATGTGATGATATATTTTCTTTACTTATTAAAATTATACAATTTTATTTATTTCAAGATTAAAAAATATTTAAAACAAATGGAATGAAATAATAATGAAATTGCCTTTTTTTTATCGTACTAAATTGTACGAAAATCAACTTTAAAAGTTTTCTTCAAAAATTACGGTATTTAATATTAGATTTAAAATAAGATATTTTATCAATTTTAAGTGGATTTAAATCGACCATTAAAATTTCAACTTGAAAAAGGATTACATAATTTTACGTAATACTGGATTATAATTTAACAGTGAAATAGTTGAGAAAGTTGGCCCGTTGGTTACCAACATCTTCGAGAAGCCTTCGTCGATGACCTTCCAGCAGCGGTCCAAGAGCATCTTCTCGTCGGGAGAAGGAAACCGTATTGCCGCGAAATTACTATAATACGTCGCTGGTATCGGCGTCGAGACAAGAGAGAACCGCGTATATTCCGTTATTATTATTGATCGGCTCGAAACGATATTAAAGTGGCTAGGGGGACCACTCTCTATGTTTACGCCGGTTCGCCCGAAAAACCATGAAATTACTGATAATCGGCGTAAGCGGCCGCCATGCGGCAACGACGCGCCTTCAACAATAACCCCTAACGCTATAATCACCCCTCTCTCCCTCCCCCTTCTCCGTATAATTCTATATACGCGCGAATGTTCACTTCCTTCCTTTCTCTGGCCTTTTAATTCTGATCTGATACAGTCGGATTCCTGACTGTTTATTTTTACATCTGTGCAGTTTTGAAACACATGTTTTTAAAAATCTTAATTTCTTCGGAGCAATGAAACCTGAACATTGATATAATTCTTATTTCATAATTGAAACTTGATTTTACCAAAATTGACAAAGCATATGTGACATGACAGGATAGCTTTTAAAAAAAATATCGCGCACAATCGTGATATTGAGCGTATTGACAATGTTAATTGTATTAATGTAATTTTTGTTTTTATATCATCGATGCTTTCTTCTTTTATATTAGTTTCACAATAATGCGATATTGCATCCGTAAAAAAAAATTATCAATCTTGACATAATATCAATGTAAATAATGAAATGAGCTGTCATACTTTGAACTGTATTTTCTTGATGTAGTAAAATTACATAATTATTTAATCACAAATCAAAATGACTATTAAATATAGATTTCATTATTGTAGAAAAGAATGTCTTTCTTTATTCATGAAAACCGAAATGCGAATATCAGAACATTTTCCTCCGTATCTACGTAACGCGTATTACGAAAATCATAAAGAAAATAAGGAACGGCTTTCATTCTGCAATCAACGCAGATCGATTGCAGTCTGTAATTTACGGCGCGATCAGAATCTTCAAGTATAACTGAGAAAGAAGGACTTTGCTCCTTCGTAATGTACGCTCGGGTCGTACGAAAGCAGCGTCGCCTCACGCGTCGGATCCTTACGAGAGCGGTCCCTTTTTCCTCGATCACGAGGGAGCGACTCGGGGAAAATAAAGTGAGGGAGAAAAAAGTAGCGCGGACGTAGCCGAGAGAGGAGAGCAAGGATACGTCGTGCGTGTACACGCGTATTCCCGCGAGCGAACAAGGCGGCAGGGTCAGGCCGGGTGTAGGCAGGAGTCCGACTTCGGCTGCCGGCCGCCGTAAAAACGTCAATTAAAGTGTTTTATTTGATCCTTCGTTAGAACGTTGAAATGGAATTTTGATTTATGGCTGCACCGCTCTATCCCTCTCTCTCTCTCTCTCTCTCTCTCTCTCTCTCTCCCTCTCTCTCTCTCTCTCTCTCTCTCTCTCTCTCTCTCTCTCTCCCTCCCTCTCCCTCTCCCTCTGCGTATATATGAGAGCAGAGAGTGCGTCCGCGCGCATACGCGTAAATAAAATAAATAGGAGGTTATAATTAGTCGGCGGGTACCGGCCGGCCACTCCGCCGCGATCGGTATACACGACCGGTTTTGTGGGCTCGGTTAAGTTCGACAAACAAATTCCACGACTCGTTTTACGCCGATCCTCAGAAAATTTGGACCGCCGAGCGAGAACCTCGAACCATGCCTGACACTCGACCCGCGGAGGTATCGAACCGAATCTCGGACCTACACTCGCTTGATTTCGTCGGTGAAGCCGCTGCTTCTCTTCAGCGAAGACCGTAACAGAAACTCTGTAACAGATTTCTCCCGTTCGAAAGTGGCAATGTTACACGGATGATTGAGAATATATTTAAGATATTAATTGCAGAAAACATTAATCATAAGTTTTGTATTTTACAGATAATTAATCGTAAAATCTTTCAATTGTAGCTTTAATTAATATTTACGCATATTTCAAGTATTCTAGACGTAATAAATTCGAATAAAGATCTGTTCGTAGGGCATATGAATGCAGATAAAAAATTTTCTAGTAAACATTACATAGCGCATACATATTAATTGGAAAATAAGATTTTATTGTTTTTTACATTCTCAATATTCTATTTTAAAATTTAATTTAATGTTCTTTGATTTTTGATATAAAAAAAGGATTTTGTAATTATGACATCAGATAGCCTGAAGTTTGACTAACACACTTTTTTTAAGTTTTAATCTTTTAAAAGGATGTTAAATTTAAATCTCTAAGATAAATTAGAAGCTGCACAGAAACGTCCACTAATTTTACATCGCACAATCATACCTTATCGCATTACTCCGTATGATGTAAACTTTCCAATAGCTGTTGTGAAGAAGTTCTCAACAATGAAGGGGAGAAAGAGAAATTTGCGAATATCGATCATCCTAAGGGATTCCCGGCGCGCGCGGGAAATCGATCGTCCTGCGTAAATGCCGTGGTATCCCGTCCCGATGAAATTCTTGCGCGCGTCCGTCGCGCATCGATCGATTTATTATCGCGCGAAACGGCGCGCATTCAGAAGGGCCGGCGAAATAACACGCGCGGCGCAAGCGAATGACCGAGTTAAGTGAAGAAGAGTCGCACCAGCCGTCCCGCCAGCCGGCCGTCCGAATGTTATTGTTTATTGTAGCCGAACGACAGCTTGATTTATCATGCGAGCCGGTCACATCCATGTGTGAAATAGTGGCATAATCCCGTTGATTTGTGGCAACCATTGTTCGCATCGGCACTCCGCTAAAGGTATTTTTTCTCTGTTTTTTTTTGGTGCTGTTGTCCCTTTTGCTTTATTTCGGATTATTGTCTCTTTCGCGTCGTTCCAATGATTTCCGCTCTTCGCTCGGCGCTTCGCGAGACGCGTTTAAAGGTCGCATTAAATTGAATGCGGTCGGTCGCGGCTGAAATTTCGTTCGCCGCCAAACGAGATCTCTCTCTGCCAAATAGACATAGAGATCGTACGTATTCGCGGAAATGTTGCTGGAATAAAATTACTGGGATTTTTTTTTAATCGCATATTGCGAAATACTTCATTTTCTTCGGTAAACGCAAAGTGTGCGATGACGAATGTTTGTTTATTTCCCTCTCTGGCTTTCTCATAAGACATTTAATGTCTTTGAATATAAATTATCAGAATCGTCACTTTTGTGCATTGATAATCATAGTATTATGTCGAATCACCGCTAAATATCATCTTGATCTCAGACCTTTAAAACTTAAAATGTCAGCACCGCTGTAAAGAATGTACTCGTCGATTTTATTAAATTGACATATTTAATCAAAAGCTTTCTAGAAATTGAAAGAAACGACCCAGATAAAGGAATTATTAATTTTCTAGATTTTCATAAACTAAATTTCTCTCGTTGTTGTTCAATGGCTTCGTTATTTTCTCGTGTGAATAAGAAAATTATTTCAAAGTCTTTTTCCCTTTTTTTTCCATCTCTCTCTCTCTCTCTCTCTCTTTTTGGGTTATAAACACTTATATCTACTTTAATGGCATATCTTAAATTTAATCGAAAATAAAAACTTTAGAGATGCGATATTAATTAATTATGTTTCCTTGAATAGTCACATTTGTTTCAAATAACTTCCTACTTAAAACTTTACGATTTATTTCATTTGTTATCTCACTCCATTCATGTGCGAAGAAGGAAAGTCTAATCGATTTGGACACGGTAGATTGACGGCGCTGGAAATTTCAGAGACGCGAGCTACGAAATAAGTGGATCGTACGCGGAGGGGGAGAGGAGAAGGGCCTGATTCCGTCATTTTACGAGGTGTTAAACGTGAGAGCGTTTCCCCGCCGATAGACGCTTCTCGCTTTTTGCCATCGGAGATTTTCCTTCGATCTCTTTTTCACAAGGTGTCGCATCGGCATTCTCGGGCGTCATGGCCGCAGCGACGCTACTTAATTTCCCAATTAGCATTCGGGCGCACTGATAAATTGTCGGGATAACGCGATAATGATAGAGCGATGTCGAATAAAAGGAAGTGCGCCCGTTATTTCTCCGATGATAGATGCCGGACATTATCGTCGCCGAGATCTCGGCCGAGAATTTTCCCCGATAACGTGAAACGCGTATGTCGCGCACCAAGTGCGTTTTCGAGACATTTATGACGCGTGTCGAAATCGATTCGACAATTATGTAGCCTCGCGCCAGCCGCCGCGCGCTTTCAGTTATTTTTACCAGTGCTCGTTTTCTCCGTGTACCTCTTTTTTCTCTTCCTTCCTGCGTACGGGAATGCGACTGGCACGCGGAAAATAATATGCGAGAAAGATCGCTCACGATTAACGCTTTCACGGCCGAGGAAGTCGGGGAGTTTTATAAAGATAACGTGTCCGGTTTCACGATGACGTGAGGGGGAGTCAATAAACGTGGCAAATGTAGGCGTAGCATCAAACAAATTTATTGCGCGAAAGATATATAATCATCGCGTATTTATCACTGTGTGTTTGAACGCTCGCTTCCCTTTACGATGCCGAAAATGTTGAAACTCGCGCGTCGAGCAAAAAGATTCGCTGCGCGATAATATTTCTCAACTTCGCGCGTCCAAGGTGTCAGTGATTATTTGTGGAAATGTGTAGGAAGTTAAAAAAATCCATCCTTTTTGTAAGTCCGGGTCCGTAACGTATGTATAATTGAATTCTCTTTGGTAAGATTCGCGAGCGAAGTAATTGCAAATCCTTCTTCGCTAAGACAGTTGCGCGGGCAGTGAGTCGAAAAAGCCCGGGTGGCAGGCGACTCCGCGGGTCTCCCGGGCCTCTCGGTAAATATCTTGTTCTCTCGTAGGTAAGTAGCCGCGTGGTCATCAATAAGCCGACCTACTATGCCTCTTACGCGGACGAGTATTATGGCGCGAAACGGCGGGCGGTCCCTTCCGTTTGACGAGAGCCATTCATCCTCATCCACCTACGACGATACCCACACATCCGCGGCGGCGGTAACACGCACGCACGCACGCGTGTTCTTCCATTGTGCATCCATCTATCACGTGTCAGAAGTAACGCGGCTTAGGTGGGTCGATCGGGGCCGAAGGTAGAGGCCCCTGTATATATCCTCCGACGAGGCGAAGTCGCACTAGCAAACTCGTCGATCAGACCTGTCGCTAAATGCGCGGGGAAACACTCGCCGGTAAGCAAATGCGAGTAAACAACGGTAGATTTATGACAGCTGCCGCAGCACGATCTCGCGATTAGATTGGCCCTTTGACAGCTTTTATCGGATTCAAGATATTATTTTTATTTACAACGGAAATGTGATTTATAAGTCGCAGCCCTGCGAGACGATTAAGACATTCGATATTAAGTTTCTTAAAGAAATAATCGTATATAATGTCAATTAAATAATTCATTTTCATATCAATTAAAATTATGATTATTTAATTGGAGCCGCTAATATAAATTGCCAAAGAAAAATGTGAGAAAAATATCTTTTCCTAAACTTTTCAATGATCTGATATATACATAATTGAAGAGACGCGATTTTTTTATGTGTAATTTATAGAAACGTGTAAGATATTAATTACGAGAGATCAATCTTGATAAAGCTCTATTCCGTGTTCCGACTTCAATTAGAATTTTCATTCGGTATTCGCGTTCAATTCCTGTCTCTGCAAACGTAGCGAGACGCGTAACATCTCGCTGCGTTAACGGGATATTCGACCTTAGCTCCCGGCGTTGTCCCTGACGCGGAAAGGCCTCTAGTGGCAGGAAACTCAGGGCCCTTTGGCGATGACCTGCCAACGGCTCGCGCATTAGCTCGACAGATAGCGGTGCCTAATCGGGCCTCATAAATTACCAAATTAATATCCCGCGTTGCCGACGCCAGGCTATCCGTCAGGTGTCAGCCACGGTGCAGATAGCAGCCGCCTCCACCTACCTACCGCTCTCCGTCTCCCTGTACCATCCTCTAACGTCATCTTCCGCGCTTGTTACTGACGGACGGACATTCTCTTAACGAACGCCCGCGTGGAGAACGACGTGACGACCGATGCCGCGAGAAGTGTGAAAATATACTTGACCGATAACGGAGTTAATCATTGATCGCGGTTACACATATATGTAGAAAGAATTATATATTTATTTTAGATATTTAAATATTTAGTCTTAACGCAGACAGTAAAAAAAAAAACATTGGTATGATGTTGAAAATCGTCAATGGACATTCACGTTATTACGGGAAAAATGTAAAATTGATTTTAACTTTTTTAACAGATTCAGGCGATTGCAATCTTCAATTAAAGTTTCGCTAAAATTATAGTGTATAGTGTATGATTAATCTTTTATTTTTCATCATTACGGCAACTTTTATCAATATTATTTTATTTTTCTCAAAAATGAATGTCTATAATATATTAAAACGTTTGGAGTGTTACTCGATGAAAATGGCTCATCGGGGAGAGCAGCGAGCTCACGTCACATTGGCTCGAAATTAACGGCGGGAGTAGCTCTATGCCGGACCGTGAAGGCTTAAAGGTTTCTATCAATCTTAAGTTGCCGACGACAGGCCATCCGTCCAAAGCCACTGCAACACACTGAAGTAGCCATCTCTCCATCTACCGCTTTCTATACCACGCTCCAACGTCATCTTCCGCCTCTGCCGGTGACGTTCGAAGTTCCCCGAGCGAGCGTTCTCCGCTACACGCATATTACGGCACCGCCGCGGTGCATGAAAGCTCCGCCGAAGTTGCGCGGTGAAAAAACGGAGAGGAGAGGAGAGAGAAAAAAAANGATCCACCCCGGCTCTCACCGTTTCCGATGCATCGCGCGCTCCGACATGCGAAAGATGACGGACAAATTACTCTTTCATTAGTGACTCGACCTAATACTCGATACTCGAGGGCGAGTGGCATTAACAAAAGGTGCTTAAAGGCGCCCGTCAATCTCGAGTCGCGAACATCCGAACATCCATCAGCTTTCAGGCACACGCTGCGGTTTCTACGTATCAGAGGCTGCTGCCTCTCCCTATACGAGCGCGCTCTCGCATTTTCTCCACGGCCAGATCAATATCCACGGTGCAACAATATACTCAATCATATCTTTTCTCATACATTCTCGTATCGGTGATTTAGTTTCGGACATATCAGTTTCAAGAAAAACTTGACCGATTATAAATTAATCCATCAGCGGCATATCACTTCACATATTGCTTCTGTCATTGATATCGAATAGTATTTCCTCCGCGTTCTCAATTAACGTCGTTAAACAATTTCAGTTTTATCTTACGTCTGCGACACGATAATGCATGCGATAAGAATAATATTTTCATCTGGAGAACTCTTGGCGGCTCTTATCCGACTCTATCGATTAAATCTTTTTTTTTTTTTTTTTAAATCGTGGTATGCTTTTCCATTTTTCAACGATACTTGAGCTATGTATCTGCCCTGCGCGACGAGCGAAAGGTGCTTAAAGCACCATGCGTCAACCTTGAGTTACGATTGATAGAAAAGGCATCGCGGGCGACCAGGAAAGACACTCGCTCATATTATACGTACGTGAAACCGAGGCGAGGGGACCACCCAGAGTGTCCCGGTGTCCTACACAAACTAACGGCGCTCGCAGGTATGCGTATGCGAGCGGGAATACGTTGTCTCGTCAGCTCGCGTCCACTCCCGCTCCTTCCGCCTCCTTCGTCGTTATCCGTTCCGTTCAAGCCGCCCACGCGTCACGTACAAACGCATAGAAGAGAAGCGCGATAGAAAGGTACCTGCGTATCCGCAGGTCATTATGTCGCTATTCCATGACGTTTAGGATATTAGCTGTAGCTGCAGGTAAATCTTGGAATAGCTTAGAGCAGTTGTAATGTATCTAACTTGTTGCGAGAGACGCATCGTACTCGATTGATTTCATAGGCCTAGAACAGAATTATTTTCTTGTCGAGCAATTTACAATCTTAAAGACACATTGTAAGGGTTATTGTTTTAAATTGTTTATTAAAATAGAATTTTACATGAATATATATTACTCCAATTTTTTGTATCGCATTTTGACGATATTTGGCATCATTAATCATTGAAGACTTTTATTTACGATAATGACAGCATAAATTGACGATTAATTAATTTTGCACATATCAGATGATCGGAAGATGCAGACTATCACATTAAATCACAGCTATCATTACCGTAAATACTACTTTTTAATTATTCAAAGTTCTATATACGTCGTTCTTGATTGTAAGTTATTCAAGAACGAAAAGTTTTTTGTCAGAATTGTTTATGAATCTATATTCTCTTACGAGTTAGTTTTTTTAAACAATTGGATATTGTAATTTCTACTTTGCAAATCTGATATCCATTTTATTAATTTTTATAATTATTTCGCGATATACCACTTGATGCTACTTAGCATAGATGTTCTTCGATCTTTGCTATTGTGATTGCGACAATAAATAAAAGAACAAATGCATCGACAATTATTACTCTGTTTTCAAAATATCCGCGCTTCAAACTCTCGCATGAGATGGAGGTGGCCGTGACGGAGTGACGGCACGTCGTGGCGAGGAGGTAGCCAAAGAAGGTGGGCCGACGCGGGTGAGAGAGAGGAGAGACGCGCCGCGAAAAGAAGGGGCAAGAACCGCTTACGAATTACGCGACGGGCAGCCAGCTACGGACAAACCGGCTCCGGGCTACCTCTATGCGACACGGCTGCCAATTAGCGGGCTGACATCGACCTGACTGACCACCGTGCACCGCCGACCAGTCGTTTCTTTGGCTCCTTCGAGGTTTCGCGTTCTACCACCACCATGTCGTCATCATCGCCATCTTCTCCTTCCTTTTCTCTCTCTCTCTCTCTCTTCTCCTTCTGTCATCGGCGCACTTTTTTTTCGTTGCTCCGTTTTCAAGTCGCTTTCAATTTTTCTGTCTCTCACGCCCTCGTCACCGAGCTGACGGGTGTGCGATCGCCGAGGTGTCGCGGCACCTGTCGGACCTGTGGGTTTTTACATGCGTGCCATTGGACGTGCGCGGCCTCAAAATGCGGGGTCCGATTCGGGCCCGGACTTTCCGCCGCTGGACCGGCAGGCGGCGACGTGACCGGACAATGGACGCGCGTGCACGTTGAATAAATCTTTAAGCGGTCGCCCGGCTACTAGAACGATACCTGTGTCGGGTGCGAGTGTAGGGACCGCTCTATTTTTCACCTCCGATGCATTCAGACAGCAGTTCAGTTGTAACATGGTAGGCGGTCACAAACCTAACTGGAGCTTAGCAACGTCAATGTCGCGGAGCAACATAATATACAGAATCCCCTGCTTCTTCCGTTTTTAATTCGCCGCGGCGCAAATTTTCGATGCAAGAAACATATAGGTACTGCTATAATGTTGCGGACTTTGTGACATTTTAGGCAATGCCTTGCATGCCTTGACTGCTCATTACATCTTCTCCCCCAAAAAAATATATATAAAAATTTAAATTCGCCAATTAATGCGGCCTAAATTGCACTTATATTGAATGTTAAAAAGTTAACATTTTAGAACTTTAGGCCGAAGTTGTTCCCTTAAATATCCTCTTTTAAATGTGCGCAAAATGCAAATCCCGGCTCGCTCGCTTGAATAAATTATAATGCGCGTCTCTAAAGTTGCAATGCTTATACGAGTAGAATTCAATTAAAAGTCACCCTTCAGTCCACCATCCCGAATCAATGAGAGGTCTGATTGGCCTGGTCGAATAATCAGCATCGCGCGTAATTATCGGCCGCGCACTGTGCGCCTCGGCGTACGAAAATACAATAAAAAAAACGATGGCGCGTCTAATAAATTGTTTCCGGCATGCGGAGCGGCCCGCTCGGTTAAAAATCCGCGATATTGGGTAGACGGCGGTATCGGGGCCCCGGATCGACGGGTTTCTCAGCGAAAGCGCGACACCTCTCGCCGGCGAAAATGGTAATGAAGAAGATACAATCGACTGGACGCCGCCGATTGTGCGTTTCGTTCAATCGATTCGGTCCATCGCCGAAGCAAGAGTCACTTTATGAATATTAACGACCACCGGTTTTGCGAGGGCCCTCGCGCGATAATTGTTTCCCCGCTCATTACGTCGCGCGTGAGGTATTTACGCGATTTGATCGTGGCTTCGCGCGCCTATAAAAAAGGGAGGGGGAGAGGGAAGAGAGGGCGCGGAGCACAATGAGCATAAATAAGCTTAATTCGCACGGAGGAGTCGCGTCCGCGCCTTCGGCGCCGCGTCGCGCACCTTCCGGGAACGGCCGTCGAGACGCGGTTAAGTAATTGACCGTTACATATGTAATTTACTACCGCTCGTACCGTCGGATACACCGTTGACTTCGAGCGCTCCGAGGAACCCCGGAATCCGCGGCGGCACGTTTAAACCGTCGTCGGATCGATGCCGCTTTCGACGACAGGAGGATGAGGGCTCGATCGTGGTATCGATACGCGCGGCATACATCGCGACAATAATTATTACGTATGTCAGCCGGCATTATTCGCGGCTTTCTAAAGGCTAATGAAAATTTCGTGCGTAGCCGTTACTTCTTTCCTTTCATCTCTCTCTCTCTCTCTCTCTCTCTCTCTCTCTCTCTCTCTCTCTCTCTCTCTCTCTCTCTCTCTCTCTCCTCTCCGCCAATGTCGATTTTTTTTCTCTCCGTTTTTTTTCTTTCGATGCCGATGCAGCTGCACGCTTTTCAGTGGTGGGCTCGCGTCACGTCGCATTACGGAATGATATTTGCTAATTGAGCACGAAGATAAAACGACAACAGCGACCGGCTAATAACCGGCCTCGCCGTCCCAACTCTCCATCCCTCCGTTCTTTTCTCTCCCTCCCCCTTCTCTCTTTTTCCATCTCTTTCTCGTGCGCGCGGGCGACTCCCGCGGGAACGGATAATCATACCGTTGAACCATGTCGCACTAGCTGCGACACTTCGGGATATTATGGGTCTCGCAGTCCCGGACTATCTCCGCGTTTTATCGGTTCGTTTCCTCGTACCTCTAACTAGCTAATGCATGAAAAGCGCGCGGTCCAGGCCCAGTTTGCAATGCGAGCGCGTATCTCGCATTGCAGTGAATGCGGAGAAACGCGAAAATTTCACACGCTAAATGTTACACGCAGGGAAATCGGTTATCTCCAACGCGCGAAGATCGCTTTTTCTTTCAGCACAGTGATCACTTGCTGTAAATAATGATGTCTCTGTGTAAAAAAAGACGTGTTTCACGACGTCTAGTTGCATCGCTTGAATCTCCATCTCGAAGACGATTTTATTTCTGCGGATGATTAGTTCGCAGACCGCACGTGCAAAGGCACTGCGACGAGGCACGCGATGGATATCGCGATCGTATGAATCTATAAATTATTGACTTAAATGGGTCACGGATCGAACAAGACACCGAGTGTCTGCGTTAGAAACGAGTAAGCTCGCATAAAGTGAATGAAGCGGAAGTCAGTGCGCGCGCGCGTGCGCGCACGTGCATCGTTATCGGCACGTCGTTTTTAGTCTCGCGAGTTCATCTACGCGCGCCGATTAATTATAATTGCTCCTTTCAGATATACGCGAAACGTGGGCGTCGTTCCGCGACTATTCCGCGCGAGCGCGAGAGATATCACCACGCTTCACCTAGTTAAGTGAGCAGTATTAATGTTTCAGAAAGGCGAAAGTTCAAAATGTAAACGAAAGTAGAACAAAAAAATATTTAAATAGATGCTAGATGCAGAAGAGCTTATTTATGAAGACCGATCGTTAAAATAAAACAGCTTTTTAGCAAAGCAGACCAACAGACTGTTGAAAAAAAAATATATATNTATATCTGAACTTGATGTTATTTTTTTCCAAGCTAATGTCTTCGTTTACGGATTTTACAATGGGATTATTGTTCCTAAAAATATTTCACAATAATAAGTTGAAGTATTTCGCATCTCTCTGCGTTTAAACCCGAGAAATATCATGCCGACGACATTTAACTCAGAAAACGTGTCGCGAGTCACAATGCAAAATGCACAGTTTTAACCGGTTTAAACTTTCAGGATGCATTACGAATACGTCAATCGCGCGACGATAAATTAATACCGTTTTACTTAACTATGCCGTCCGTATTCAAACCCGACAGGCGTCGAGAGAATCGGTACGGTCCTGAGGCGATAATAAAAATGAGAGGAGCGAGAAGGAGAGCGTGTTGCTCGATCTGACGGCTGATGGAGACGTCTTCGTTCCAGACAGACGCCTCGGACGCTCGCGACGTTTGATCGACAGTTTCTTTCCTCCTTTCGCATGCGTCGTGCCCGATCAAGTTCTCTGCCTCCACCTCTCTCTCTCTCTCTCTCTCTCTCTCTCTCTCTCTCTCTCTCTCTTACTCCTTTCCGTCCCACTTTCGTCCTCCTACCCTCCTCCCCAGCGCTCCTTCTCATCTCCTTCTCGCACAATCTCCAGCCTCTTCCGAAGTCCGAAGGAGGCACTTCGCGCCCCGCCGTCGTCATTCGTGTTTTTGTCGGGGCGCCTATAAATAGGTTTACCGCGCAGCGCCTTTGGACCAGCCGGGGCCAGCTTCCTCGCGTCACACGGTCGTCATGAGATCCAAGGTCGCGTCACCGACGGACCCGAGATCGCCCTTTGTCTCGAGTTTCGCGTAGGCCGCTCGAAGAGTTCGGATGACTGCGTGACGTTAATGCAATCGTTGGGTCTGATTTGCGAACCCTCCGTGAACATAATTTGAATTTTCCGCTCTGTAGAACTTTAATTCTCTCTACCGTGTAGGCCACGCCGATTTACATACATGTGTTATTGACTTTCCATTTGTTGTTTTGTTTTGTGCGTACATTAATACATTTCATGAGTGGGAGTGCATCACGATATAGCCTGATCACTTGGCAATTCGAAGTTTGATTTTCTTACCGAACCCCCAATTGAGATATTTTTGCTACGTGTGCGTATAGCGTTCGAATGAAGTTTGTGGAATTTCTATCGAGGGTGCATTTGAAAACTGGGAAAGAGAGTATACTTGACCTTTACCGGGATTGGACAATAGTGCGAGAGTATCTCTCGCCAACTATATTAAATTTATAAGAAATACACATTCGCAAACTCTACGTGAAGATTTTCTCCTGTTTGTAAAATAAGGTGGCGACGCATGCATTTACATCTCTGGCATTTTGCTGAAATGTCTGCAAATCGCTTCTCTGCCGCTGGCAATTAACTACGCGTTATAATTTGCTGTCATTATCTGCTTATTAAGTCTTAATAATAATTATTATTATAATTCATTGCCGTTTACTACACTTTGATTTGTAAATTTTACTAACTAAACTTCTGCTAACTGGCATATTAAAATTATCATTACGAATGATTGTTTTCTCACCGCTTATTTGTTCCGTTTATAATTGCTTACTATACTTATAAGTATTCGGTACAAATCTTGCATAACGACAGATTGCAAAAGAGTTCTGCGCATTCCACTCAAGAAAGAAGTCTAATGCTGCAGTCGTGTGATCAACTTTCTACTTTATTATCATGTCGAAATACATATGCGTAGCCGCGATTTATTAGTATCTTAATAAATGTCTAAAAGCAATATAGCTTCTTATCAAACGTAACATAATTATGTCGTTAAACCTGGCGAAACACGTTTGAGGGCTGAAAAGTGGGACAGAAATATACGAGCGATTCACTCGCGCGCGATGGTAATACATTTCTCGGCATCATCGCGAACGGGGCGAAAAGTATACGCCCGACGGGAACGTCGGGCAGTTTGCGGAGCGCGCGGTCTTAAACGCGTCGGTTATTAAGAATTCACTTCCCTAAATTTCCGACGAAACGACGCGCTTCTATCCCGCGGTGCTATCTGCCTCAATGCCACGCCGTCGTCTTTCAACCTGTCGTGAAACAGGAACGTTGATGCTGCCTCCTGTTTCATTCAAAATCCTTCCACGGGAGAGATAGAAGAGTCCTCCTCTCCCCCTTCGTTATCTTCTCTCGCTGTCTCAGAAGATCCGGAATGCTCGATAATCATCAGTAAATCACACGAATCGGTGTGCGTGCGTTCATCAGGACGCACACGCGCGCTCTCTCTTACCTGTGCGCGTCCACAACGTGGGTCAATCTTTATGGCGGATATAACTCGCCTGATTTCACTGAAGATTATCTCGTTATTTATTGGAAAGGTGGACATGGATGTGTCCGCGGCTGCCCGAAAAACCTCCTGCTCATCGTTCTCCTCTTTCACCTCTTCTTCATCGTTCGCTTATTTGTTCTCAAATGCGTGCGTTCGGCGACAGGTAGAAGCCGATCGCGGATGATTCACGGTGATGTGGAGAGCTGTAAATAAAGGCCACCGGCGGCTTTCACACTCGGCCAGCGGGGAAACTCGCGCGCTCGCTCCAGTTTGCCATAATTATTTTCAAAGTTGAATTTATCGCGCCTAAGACGTGGAACGTCATGCGAGTCGCTGTTCAGAATTCGATTCGATATTTCTTGCAGAAATAACATCGCTCACGAACTAGAAAGTATCAGTCATACAAATCAAAGTACATAAAAAAAGTATAAAAAGTCTCATATTTTTATTAATTTTTCAAATACTTGTATAATTGATTGGGTTTAAGCAACATTATTGCTTTTTATCTTGTCATTGAGATATTTTTAAAAGCGAGTTATATAATTAATCAAGTCGAGTCTCGGTATGCGAGTTATAATCAAGAGACAAAGATTTTGCCAAATTATTGGTCTGATTGATATTCATCGTCTTCTGAACATCTAAAAAAAAAAAAAAAAACGATCGCGTGGATACGCCTCGCAGACGACAGCCTCCCGTTCGTACTTAGGTAAACATAGGCGTTAATTCTCATAACGGAAACTTCCTAAACGCGAAGTTACGCATGCAGTTCTACGAGCCGCGCAGGAGCAGTAGGGGGATGAACGAGATGTAGCGCGAGGGGGGAAACGACGCGGGGGTGGCTTTCGCGTGTTATACGCGCCTAAGGCGCCGTTGGTATCCTGAGGGGTTCAGCGCGGGGTTGCGGAGGGATGGACGAGAGCGGAGAATGCAGGCTGCACAACTTGATAATAATAAACTGAAAAAGGAGCAAAGGGCGTTATTTTAAAAGGGAAATGCAGCGCCGCATTTTTATGTCTTCGCCAGAACTTTTCATCTCCCGTGCCTGCGCTAAAAGGTATCGCGCGCGGGGGCGGCGGAGCAGCCAGCGAGGTAAGGAGCGGCGAGGGGAGGGACGCGGCAACGGCCAGCCGGCTCGTGGAAGACAAGATGAAGAGAAGGATGTAGGAGAGACAAGGCGGAGAGACGAGGGAAGGATTGGGGGCCGTCAGGGGAGGCTAAAACGCGGAATGAAACGGCAGACTGCCGCTGATGAAATTCATAATTTAGATCCAATGCGCTCTCTGTACCTCGTTTAGAATACACTACTATTTATAGTCGAAATTTTCCTTCGGCGCGATCCCACCCCACCCCGCCCCGCGAAAGAACGCGAAGCCATCCTTCCGCCTACCCTTCCCCTCGCCTTTCCTCCGAATGCCCTCAAACAGAGGACTGCGCGCGTGCATTCAAAATCGCGCTACAAACAAGATAGATGTTCGAAACTGGTGTATGTACTTATGACCGCGAATTATTACGATGTGTAAATAAATGCTATGTTCGGGAAAAGCATGTTCCTTCTTCCCCTCCCCCCTCCCAAGAAATTCGATGATAAGCAGTAAATAAATGACGAGATTAGTTACTGAAATTGAAATTGAGCAAGACCGAGCAAACGGTAAACTTTTGTAATGACGATTGTGATCGCGCGATAAACTAATTTACAAGATCAAATATGTAGACGCATCCGCTTAAACATGGCGCAACGCTTTCGCTCTCGTTGTGGATTATTACTTAACCCCCTGGATACACGATGTATGCCACGAAACTTTGGCTGGTAAACAACGCGGTCAGGAACGAGGGCAGCAGGATGAAAATGGATGCTACCAGTGAACGTCGGTTTGCAGCAAATTCAGAGGGGAAGATAAAGCTCGCACAATCTTTTAATTCACTTCTACGATATTTTTAGAAAAATACATTCTAAAAATAAAAGTTCTTTTTTAAGAAATCGTTTAATTCGTAATTAATTCTTATCAAGTCAAATTCAAAGAATTCACAGATAGGATAAAGATCAGAAATTTATATTCACGTCAAAGTTTTCAAAGTTTCCAAATTTGTGCTGACAAACTCTTTTGATCTCTCCAGAGAGATTTGCAGATTTAAATGTGCCTACTAACAGAAAATCACGCATCAAGGGCACCCAGGCCGTTTCTCAAAGGGCAGTGGAGGAACCGGGCGGCCTAATCGGCGCGAATCGACGCGAGTGAGCAAAAGTAATTGGACGCATTGTGGCGGGCGAGAGTACTCGAATACTCCGGCGATGCTCCGGCGAACGTATGACGCGCCAGGTACCCGGACCGTAATGCACGCTAAATAGGTGGATAGCGGGGCCGTATGTTAGCCGCGAAACGTCATATTACCCCGACGTGTGACGGCTGGGTGGCACGCATCTTAAGGCACTGCCCCTTCCGTTTATCGTCCGCTGTCGCGTTTCGCCCGGCAGTTACTCCGGCTCCTAATAGGATGTAATATTATACGGAGAGTCACGTCCACTCGAATCCGCGGGCTTTAACGGTGACTGGGCACGAAACGGCCTATACGTCCGAGAGACGCCGACCGGCTATCCGACTACGTGGCCCCTATGCCATGCCGGGCGCAAATGTATGTGTGTTGAGGGAGGGAGACTTCGCATTCTCTATCTTTCTCTTTCTCTCCTCGAGTTCGCGTCGATATTGTGACTGAAAGGAGTCAAGATGAAAATTACGAATCGCCGCCTCGGCGCGGCCGATTAGATTCTTGCGGCCGATTTGATGGCCGAGAGTGCGTGGAGGATGATTGCGGAGCCGCGCCGAAGATGAGATGACAGGTGTCGCGTCGATGGCTATCTCTCCTTTGTTCGCCGATTCGAACGTGAAAGAATTAATTTTATACGATTTTATTTTATTCCAAAGTCACGTACGTTGTTTTATCATAAGATTAGAATCCTAGCTGTTATAATTATGCAGTTTAATATATCGAGATTACACACATTAGGATATTTCATAACAAAGATTTAGACAGTTTTTAAAATATCGGTTTTTTTCAGTTGAAACAATTTTAATTGCCCAAGTTATTCGAAAAAAATCGATATATACCATATTATTCGAAATAATTTGATATATTCTATAAAAGAAAAAATTTTATTTATCAAGTGACCTTATCAGAAAGCAGAATAAAAAATATGTGGCTATAAAACGTATATGTGCGCGATTGTATTTGCACGGAGCGGCACGTTTTTTCCCTCCGGAGCTGTATTTTCTCGCCGGAACATTTAGTTACAATTGCCGGAGTTTAGTTACAATCGGTTAAAACGTTGATTCACGTTAGACGACCGATGCGAGTGCTGCGAGAGCGCCGCTTAACGGGCCGCCGCTTCCCATGAAAAATCATAACGGCCCGCGGTCGCGTTCGCGGACGCCCACGCCGCACTCGCGTGCCGGCGCATTAATTGGTTGCGTTTCTCGCAGTATCGGACGGAATCCCGAAAGCAATCGATACGCGGCCCTATCCACCTACGGGCGATTACCGGGCCGACTGGTCGGCGGACGGCTCGGCCCCCGAAGCGTGGGGAGGCAGGGAGGGAGGAGGAGACAGAGGCATTGTAAATTGACCGTAATTGCGTTCAATGTTACGCGCGTACACGGACGGATCAAAGTCAATTGCTCGAAGTGATGCTCAATGCGCCCCAAGAAACGCAGCCAATTGGCTTTGCGCGCACTCGTGCGATCGTCGCGAAAGATCCGTGGCAAGGAAATTACAGTAGGAAAGGGTCCTTGCACAATGATAAGAAGAAAAAAAAATAGAGCGATAATATTCGGTTTATTTAATCTTCTTTTCATTACCTATTCATTACATATATTGTAAGAGATTTATTAGCGTGTCTTATTCACATCATTGCCTTTCAAATTTTTACAGGCAAAAACAGGGATAGATGTTGTTTTAATCATTTAAATAATTTTCATGTTTATAATATTATTGAGATTGAATAGCAATATATAATGAAAGAATATAGCATTTATTTCAATCAACTTGTCGGCAATTATTATTGCGGTTACGATGTAAGCTGGATGAAAAATCAATATTCTTACGTAATTAACATGTCTAGTGTCGGAGAAAAAGGCTCGAAACCTTCGCGAGTCTAAAAAGGCATGACAGCTCAATTGATTGATCATCGGTGGACTATATCGACCGATTGTAACTCCGAACGTTGATTAGGCAACTCACTCCATGTATCGGTCATATTAAATCGCAATTGGTCGCACGAATATTACTTTGTCGATCGATAAATTATCAACGAAAGTCAAATGTCATTTCCTATTACGCGGCATTAATTTCCGGACTTGTTTCGAGGACTTGAAAAAAAGGGCATTATTTTTATAATAAAATCTTTCCGCGACTCAACTCGGTGATAATCCCGCGGCCGTCGCTCTCGCGGAAGTAATAGGACACTTCTTAACACGATTGTCGGTTCTGAATGCCGTGGCGGGGAGATTATCCGTGAAACAAGTCGAGTCGACGAGTGTAACCGCAATGAATACATACAATAAGCGTCGAATGCCGGATCGGCTGGCGTTTCAAGCCTGCAGGCTCGCGGAGGGAATCCCGGATCGCGTCTGAATCTCGAAAGAGGCGAGACGATGCGTCGATCAAATGCGGCATTGAGAGGCCGCCTTTTTCCCCGATAAGGCAGCTTACCGATCATTAGGAAGCCCGAGTGTCAAGATGTCCGGCTCATCACCGCTCGCTTCTGCGTGTACAACCGATACCGTCGCGTTTACATTGCCCGTAAAGCGAACATGAGAGATGGTTTGCAGCGCGCCACCGGAAGATGAACTCGGCTCGACGATAGCGACGATAGCCGTGGCGCAAACGAGCGTGGACTCGAGAACTGGTTTCCACTATGAGCGAGGATACTTGAACTGCGAAAACTCAGCGGATCAACTAATTATTGGCGTTGCCGTAGAAGCGTACGTTTCCGCGCTGACGCGGCCGCGGGCTGAAATTTAACCCTTTCCCTAAACGATACCGCGGTCATATTGTGACAAGTATTAAACTCAATTGTTAATCGATTGTTGTGCCAGCCGTATCATATTTTCGGGGAGGTGGAGACAGTTCTTTTGACAGTTTAAAATTGGTATCTATCTGCGCGTGAAGCCTATTCGCTGTTTACCGACGACGAAACGCAACGCGCGCCACGAATATCCGCAGAAATTAAAAACTGACGTGAACAGTAGAAGGCGATTTTAATTGTCATCAGCAGCACGCAAGGTATTTCAATATCCAACGCTTAAAAGTGATCGCATTTTTCCACGAGCAGAGTGATTATTTGGAAAATGCAAAAAGGGATTCAGTGAAGCGTTGTCACTGTTTAATGTGCAAATCGTATCGTAGTTTGACACGAATGAAACATTTTGTTTCGATAAAAGGAGATTTAAAAAAATTCATTTTTATCAAACGGTTATGATCCGGGGATACATCCAGATAGAAAATTATACATATGTGACCCATCGTGTAAATTACTTCGGAATATCTTGCTTTATACGAGAGTTAAATTACGCCGGTGCGATTGCTGGGTGCTCGGTGAATTGCGCTTCTAGGAATCAACGCGCCCACCCACGTGTCCGTTAAACTGTTTCCGGATAACGAGGCCGCAACCGACCGACTTCCGCTGGTTTCCGCTCGCGCGGTCTAACGGCGCGGTCGTATTCTCAGGAGGCGAGCAAGTGACAGAAAAAGAAGGCGGACGGAGAGAGAAAGAAAACGCGCAGGAAAGAAACGTGAGCGGAGAGCACGCGGCGCGGATCGCGCGGAATAAATTAACATGCAAATTTCCGCGCGCAACACGCCTACCGTGAACGCGCTCGTATGAGTGTACGGTTAGGCGTACGATTGACCTTCCTCGCGGACGTGTGTGCGCGCACCGAGAATTACCCTTTTGTCAGACGAGCTATCAATCTTGCGGCGAGACAACCGATAGGTCGCCATTACGATTAAAACCGTTTGCCTCGCCTCGGCGATCCCGACGATTGACACGAAAAAAATCGCCTGGCACGTCGTTCGAGCCTCGCGATCCGCGAGCGGCGAGAGTGCCGGGATATTACTAACAAACTGATAATCAGCACGTAAGAGATCGGTACAATCTGGGACGGGCATATTATAACTCAATTATTCATTCGACGATAATGAACCGCTGACAGTGGTGCAGTCACGCGCCGCTCGATCTGTTAATCCGCGAGCGGCGGTTTTTATCTCGCGGCTATTTTCGCCGAGGATGATTAAAGTGGGACTGCGCGCGGACAAAGCGCGGCCGGAAATATTTTCGTACGTGCCGGAACGGGGATATATTGAATGTGATGTACGAGCCAGTCCGTTGTAACGTACAACCGACGGCATGCGATTCGATAATATCAATTTTTTTTCCCCGCCGCATCCGGTGGGTGAGAAATTACGACGTAAATATCGAAATGTAAAGGTATTTGATGAAACGCTCCGGGAAGATGAAGACTTTGAACCGGCGTGACTCGTGATTTCGCGCGGAGATAAGTTATCCTCCCNCGCCCCTCCCCGCAGATCTCGTAAATCTATTGCACTTTCGCGATTAGGTAACGCGAGTTTTCTGGACGATTTCTGAGGCGCAGGAGGATCGCGCGCGCGTGCAAAGGTATTGAAGGTGTAAGATGCCCGATAGGACGTTTCCCACAAGCGTCGAGAAGATAAAGACTTCAAACGGCATTGTGATCGCGCACAGGGGATAATTGCAATCGCATGACTTCCATATAAATCTACTTCCACATCGAATCGCGCAACATGCATGCACGTGTTAACACGCATCGCACCGCGATTCCAATCTTTCTCCTCGATCGAATAGACTCGAGAGATCGGCCGATCGATGCTCGAAGTTAGAATCGCGCTTGACTCGGCATCGCGCGATTATTCTCTGAGACCTCCATGCCACGTCGTGCGATTCCAGATTGAATAGTGTCGATTTTCTCATTGCGCCCTTTAGGCCCTGTCGTTCGAGACTCGCACGGTGTCGTACGCCCGCCGCTTACACATCCACTTCCTGCGATAAGTTTTTCTAATGAGCTATTTAACTTATCAATTAGAATCCTTCTTAGGGACCCGTGTAACACATGTAGCACATCCTCCATAATCTTATGCGGCATAGCGTGCGCGAATTATATTATATATACGCGGCTACCTATAAATCTCGTGCGATATCGTCGTTTAAGACAGCATCGCATAGTCTTTTCATTCCCGTGCATTTCGCGACTGTTAATCATCGCGGGCGAGTATTTTTTTTCCCCGACGCAACCTGCTAATTGCTGTTTTTCTCAGCTCCGCCGGGCGGTCGGGCCGTAGCGGGACGCTCACGGATGGCAGAAAAAACCGTAGTAGTTTTACCCACGATAAATCTCGCGATCAGGTATAAGGAGACGTATCCCGGTAGGTTGAACGATAATATCCGTCGCGTCCCTTCCGCTGCTTTCTTTTTACCCTCGGCGTCGCCCTTCTCCCTATACGTTCGTTCGATTACACTCGCTCGATTCTTCGTGCCTATCCGCGAGAGGATTGGGTCCTCGAACGAAAATGAGGAGGTACGCCGCGAAGGAGAAGACGAAGGAGAAGAAGCCTACGGAGAATCGAAGAAAAGAGAGCAGCTCAAAAGAGGCAGAAAGGGTTGGTGGAGATTGGGCAGGCGATAACGCTCATAATGAAAGGCATTCATTCCACCGCGAGAGCCCGACGGTGAGCTTGAGTGACGTGGTTGCAGACAGCTGCCTAAACCTGATCGGTACGTCCATCCGTCCATCCATCCGCTGTTCTCTCTCTCTCTCTCTTTCTCGCCCTCCCTCTCTCACACGTGATTTCTTTTATGATATCGTATAACCGGCCGAACCGGCGGCGCTCCCTCTCGCGTTCCGATCGGGCCCGGAGACAATCTCCGTGGTGCACGCACCTTGCTGCGTGCAGTTGGCTCGGCCCGTGGAGAGGATGTTTACCGCGGCCGCGCGTACAGAATTAGCCCCGTATAATTCGACACGACGCCGGCCAATTCCGGCAAATAAGCGTCGCGTCGGGATAGATCGCCGGATTTCTGTTTGTTTTCGCGCGAGAGCGGAAATCGGCGTCGCCGCGCTACGCCCGGTAATTTTTCGCGGCGCGCTGGCGCTCGCCTGACAGTCCCCATTCAAAACAGTACACAGTGGCTCGAAATTAATTAACGGTCTGAATTCTCGCAGCGATACACGCGGGAAATATTAAAAATAATATTTCACCGGGAGGAACGGGCGGAGGTGGGCTGATGCACGAGATTTTTGGCTGGCAATGACATGTATATAGGATGTATCTGGGAAAAAGAGAGAGAGAGAGAAAGAGATAGAAATAGAGCGTAATATTCATTAATGTCTTTTGAAATCGATAATGCAATTTTGCCGCACTGGTTTACCGCAATCTCTTTATCTGTCATGTCCGCGACAATTATATAGTACTTTCATCGATGACACCGAAAACGCATCGACGAATCATGAGGGAACGCTTGAGATTTTACCATGCAAAAATATTTCCTATGAAGTCACGATCATTATCATAAAGATTACAACAGGCATTCAATTTTTATTAGGGGACCTTGGAGTTTTTTCTGAGGAAGACATCTTCTTTTATCTCAGCCAAGCGAATAAGGCAAATCGTAAAAGCATTACACGCCAAAATTTACTATTATCACATTTTTTTTGTCAATCACGAGGTGATGAAAAACCGAAGTTTCGAATTTGATACGTCATTTGTTGTGAAATTTAACTTGTCGACTTGTCGAAAGGCGAGTTTGGGATGCTCGCTGAATTAATGATAAGATACGAGATCTCGCACGAGAGAGATGACAGTACGGCCGTCACTCGATACGTACCTGCTTCCAGTTGCTCCTAGATGCATCTATGTGTTTCTGTAAGTGGCACCAACACACAGGCGACCGTGAGTCGCTCTCACTCTCGTTCGCTGTTTATGTCGGTTATAAAACGTTTTACGATATTTTCATCGGGATATCCTTTTCCTCTCTCGGATACTTTCTCCGGCGTAAACGTGGCGGCCTTCTCACGCAATGGACTTAATAATTAAAACGGACCTCGAAAAACGTGGATTAGCATACATCATCGTTTGGCGATACGACCCGCTGCCCCATAAATAGATTACCGCTGTAATATTTTCTAAAAAAAAAACATATTTTATGGATGATGGTAAATGACAAGGTCACGAGTAAGTCTTCCTTTCAATCAAATTAATTCCGCCTACATTGATTCCCGTGTTAAATTGATTCCGCAAATATTCGCAGATAGTAAATATAATATCGTCGTATGACATTTCGGGGTATTTGATTAAAAGTAAGCATATATAAGTGAGTGAAATAATGAGAAGCATCACTCTCGTTTGACATAATTCTGATAATGCGCTTCATAAAATATAATACGTGCGTTTTCCAACGCTAATTCGATGGTAATTGCGCGATACGCTTTGTACGACTATCTGCGGCAAGACAAATGTCTCGCTCGCAGGCGACTATGATTTAACAGCGCCGCATTATTCCGTATAAGCGACGGATTTTTGAGACGCGAGTTTCTCTCGCGTGCGCGCGATGAGATGCCACGATGACGATTCCGTCATCGCGACATTTAGTTAACCCACCCACGATGTGCAACTCGTTTCTCATACCTATAATAAGCGGCGGGCGATAAATCTCTCGGCTCCGTGGACCTCCTCGAAGTGCGCGGCGCTACGAAGCCACCGTGTAAGATCCCCGTAAAGAGCCGCAGCGAGAGCCTTGAGCGGGCTCGCCTCGGAAAGTATCTCCTTCGCGCGGTGAACGTTGACGACGCGACCTAAACCGGATGATCGGAACGTAACGTGACTGTCGTCGCGGAGCAGGAAGCCGCGGCTTCGGCGTGGCTTTCGAAGGCCAATGAGCTTGGAATAATGCGTAACGTGCCTTCGCACGCGGCCCCGTTCCACCTGTCCAACAGGCTTTTCCAGCCCCAGTAAGTTAAAAGGGTTGCGTGAACCCGCTCGAGTCTCGCAATGGGTAATCTTGTATACCTATCTTGCCCGCGCGAATACTCGTTTTATTCCGCGCGTTGATATCGAGCTAGCGGTAAGACGGACGTAAGGAGAAACCTGGTGTTGTAATAAATCGCTAGCGATCTCGGCTTGGAGCGAAAACAATAAGAAGACTCCTGCGTTAATGAAAGAAAAATACGATTTATGGCATTCAATTAAAATAGTTACGTGTCTACTTGCGTCGGACTGACAGAGCGTTAATCTAATTACGCAGTCGCGAGATACGTGCTTTTACAGAGCGTTTAACTAGTTTCTGTATCGATACACAATTAGCAATGTACAAGTAAATTTTCTCTTACGAGATTGCTCGAGTATCGCGCGCAATTGTCCATAATTTCAAAGTCTGACGAGAGATTTTCCTCGCGACGCACGGACGTTTCTTGCGCCGTTTCGAAGTTAGCAGTCGCCAGATGGATTGACAATGGCCTGTCCACCGACATTGAGCTCCATTCACGTGTTAACTAACGCAAACTCGCGTGCCACGTAATCCCGGCCGGCTATAAAGAAGATACTAAAGGACCGCCGGACCGGCGAGAGTGCCGTGTAAATTTGCGAGGTTAACGCTACCGTGCTACCTCAATGGACAATAACCTTGACTGTGATATCAGAGGTCACCGTTACAACGTCTTACGACGAGGCTTGCCTCTCGTTCGCTAACAACCGAGCACTTCTGGAAATGTTCCAGTGACTTTTTTTCCTCTCCCTTTCGCCGTCTCCTTTCCCTAATGTTCCCCTTCGCTGTGTCTCGCTTTCCTTCGGGCGTCTTGCAGATTCCTTCCTTCCTCGGCATCCTNCTCGCTGACTTCTTCGAGCGTGAGCGTGACGCTGACAGAATTACGCTTGGGCCCTGCTTCTGCTCTTCGCCGTCTAGCGAAGAGCCGAACCCCTCACAGTCCTCTATGGCTCGCCATAAATATCGACGGTGACGTTTGGGGAGAAAAAAGAAACTGGCGGCTGGGAACTGTAGATGACCTCCGTCTATGAAACGGCAGTCAGCCATGGCGGTCTAACTACCGTTCGTTCTTCCTGAAGTCGAAGCGGGTCCCGTCCATTACACGCGCCAGAGGATCGTGGTCACCAGATGAATTTATTTATCCGCAACGATATTGCTGTGCCGGAACGATCTTGTACTTTATATCCTTCTTGGACGCTGCGGTATATCGAAATTTTTGTGCGTTCTTTTATCACGATAAAATATATCCTAATAATCTTTTGTTTCAAAGATTAGTATTTCTGTATATATCGAAATTTGACCGTCATCTTTCTTTGTATCTTCCAAATTCTCGATATCGCGTATGCAGGGTAAAATCACAATTTTGTAAAAATAAAACTCAAGTTAAACGAAAATTAATAATTTTTAATTGTTTATATAATTTTATTTTCAAAAGATAATTCATTTCTTGTATGTATCGCTCGAAGAAGCAAATTGTCATCGTGACGTTCCAATGTATGGTGCAAGAAGTATTCAGCCCGCGCTTATTTCGGTTCGATTGAAGTGCAGCTTTGACATGGCGCCAGAAGAACTCTGTCGCGCTTGTGACACTTTCGGCGAGAAGCATTGAGGCGCTCGAAAGGTCGGCCAAGCCCGACGTTCCTTGCATTTGTCCGATGCATCCACGGTGACGAGATAAACGATAAGCAGCGCCATTGCGAACTTCGAGCGACGATGCTGTGATCGATAGCAGAAAGAGTTATACGTGACGACGATGACGACGACGAGGGTTACACGACCGAGGTCGCGCGTCTTAATGATTCGAAGAATCAGCATGACGAGGCTGTGTTCTCCGTCATGCACATTGGTTCAGTGCATTGTACACGTGCCCTGATGAACGATGCCGATTTAGGGTGCGCTCCGAGATGCGCTGACAGTATTGGAAATCTATGATATATGTAACATAAAGTATAGATTTTCAGTATTGTCACAGTACGTTTCGAAACGCATCATTAGGTCACCCGAAAATCAGGGAAAACCCTCTTAGCGCGAACCTCAATGTCGGTTTGTCTGCTTTGTAAGTCCGTGAATAAAATTTACAAAAATTTCGAAATTTACACATTGATAATCGTGAGAAACAAAATTTAGTAAAAAAACAAAAAAGAAAATTATACTTTCCTATACATTTAATTTTAGAAAATGCATCATTATTTAATTTAAATGTACTGTTTAGAAAAATATATTGTATATAAAACAAGAGAAAGATTATCTGAAAGCTTCATGTCACAATTTGCTACATTTTTATTAAAATCTTAAAATTAGATATTATCTATCGCGTTTGTTGACGTAATATTGTCGATTCAACCTTGATACTCTGAACCATATACAAACGATTATCAACACGAAGCGTTTTTATATCGTTAGACGAATTCTCCACATGAGGTACGATGAATAATAATCGTCCTTGGATCGCTTTCAATGCGACATAAATTCTGTGCCGCATAAATTCTGGTAAACGCGTCGCCTGTTTTTATCATCGCCGTTTAAGATCATAACTCATACTGTCCTAATTAGACTTTTCCTCCGTCCGTCCAAAGAGACAGATTCTCGCGGCGGCGTGACTCCGCGATAAGGTCGCGTTGTAAATTACAACGTTCCGATTATCGATGGACGCATGTATTGACGCTTCAGCTGTCTTGATGATCGAGCAAAACAATCCTGCGGCGATAGAGATATGATTTTTCAGCAATTTTGCAACTAATCTGGACGTTAGCGCTAAATCACTCGAATAAATGGTAGTGTTAAGTCATTCGGTTAACATGTAAATTATATATTATCGATGTGATAAATAATTATTTGCAAAATAAATTATTAAAGTAAGGGTATAATCATCCCAACGGTTATTTAAATCAATGGCATTAAATTATCTACATAACATTCAGCTTCAACTTGTTCTCTCTTTTCTCCTCGCTTTCGCATCTCCAATACTCTTGCTCGCTCATAGGAGAATGCCGTGTACTCGACGATCGTGCTCTCCCGCACAGTGACTTCAGGTCGGTAGGCCTGCACGCGGATACATTGTCGCTTCGGTATCGTCGCTGAATAAGCGACAATTTGTATGACAATTCCTCGATGGTCTGGTGCATTGTGCCGGCATGTGAAAGTATGGACGTAGGCACATTGTATCCCACTGCGGCGCGGTTCCTACTCTTCCTCGGTTCTTTCTCTCTTCGTCATCGGAGACCACGGAGCGGGTGAGGAGAGCGAGATGGAGAGTGATTTGGAGCGGGGGGAGGAGAGATAGACAGAGACAGAGAGAGATCTCCGAGTTCGCCGAGAGATCACGATCCATGGAGCAACGGCAAAGGTCGATCCGTGCCGCACGGTGCGGCACGACGTCGCGCACCACAACGACGACGACGACGACGACGAGGACGACGACGGTAGGACGAACGTTTATTAGAAACGGAGGAAGCGCCTCTGTGACAAATGGCGTGGTTTCATTGTTGCGCACCGGGACCCCCGGGCCCGCACGACAACCGGGGGCCCCTCGCGCGACGTCGTAAATCTGACCGCCGCTGACGGACAGAAATCAGAACGGACGGCCGCGCGCGCGGGTTTCACGCGGGTTGGAGCGCGCGGGCGAAAGGAGCAGCCGGCGGCTAGAGTTACGTCGACACCGGCCAAATATTTACGAGCTAGGTGCAATTGGGTGAGAATCCGTGCGCCCGGCATCTGGGATCCGATGCGTAGCCGTTGTAAAAATTTGACGGATCTCTCTCGTCGTCGTGACCCGCCGGGTGAAATATGTTTACAGAGTATCACCCGGTTTTCTCTTTTTTTTTTCAATCGTCTTCTGCGGGACGTTTGTGAACGAATTATGCCGAGAGATCGTACAAATGCTTGAAGGATGTCGTAAAGTTCTTTAAGAGGCTCGTCGTAAAGATCTTTTGAGGTAGACGGTAGACGCTTCGCGAACTTGACGCTGTTCCGGAAGGAACAATCCCGAGCAGGTATCGACGCAGTGAAATTTAGGTGACCCCGAAGTTTGCACAGGCACAGGAAGGTAATCTTGACACGTGAAAACGAAAACGCGACAGCGGTATTTCTATGTAGTCCAAAAATTTAACTGCTTTTTATGAAGAAATTATACCGATGTCAGTTTCTGTTTTCGCAAGTACAAGAAAAACTAATAAGCGAGCTTCGAGATTACCCGCAACACGCGCGTTCTGTTCCTGTTCAGTACCTGTTTTTAAATCCAGAGTATGGTCGAGTAATCTAGAAAGTAAAGAAGCGTAGACGTACACAGCGCGGTATACTAGCAACCGAGGGGAATTAACTTCTACAAATCATTCCCGATCCGTGCTTTCAAGCCGAAAGGTTAACATCAATTGCCGGCGGCTTCGGTGAAAAAGTCGAATATCAATTTCCTCCTGCTGCGAGAGGAGGACGATGACTAACAGAAACCCAGGAGTAATCGAGGAGATAGAGTAGGGACGATAGGAGCAGAAGACGAAGAGAATGGAAGGTGTCTTATTGTTGGGAGTAGACAGCGGGGGAGAGGGAGGAAAGGGAGGGTGGAAGGGAGAAGGAGGAAAGGACACACCGGTAGTGGCGAGTAGGAAAGCGTCAGGAGCGTGCGGCGGAAGAAAGGGGGAGTTCGTTAAGCGGCGATCGACCGCGGGTCTGTCAATCGGTTCGAGGGCCCGGAGAAACGAGGGGAGCCCAAGATGGCCGACCGGCAGCAGCGTGTACACGGGGCCCCTGCTTCGCCAGCATCAGCGACTTAGCATAAATCACTCCCGCTCCGCTCCGCTCTCCCGCTTGCTCGCGCGAGCTCGCCCGCTCGTTCTCTCGGGCTAACAGCCTACAGAAATGCGACCGCGCCGCAAATGCGGGTCTGTCTTTGCATCTACGTGGCTCGTTCCGCGGGTATGATCGCATTTTGCGGCTCGTTGCGGTTGCGGGAGGGAGAGGGGAGGGAGATGATGCGCCTGACCCTTCCGCTTCTTGCGCCGATGCGGCGCAACCGATGACATTAATTAAATTTCGTTATTAATTAAATTAAGTAATTGCTTTTGTAGGATAGATCGAACGGTGGATACGCCGACAATCATCTTTGCTAATGTGGAAAAATTACAGTACAAGTCATTCCCTCTGTTTCTTTTTTTCACATCGTGATCGATTATTTAACCAACCTTGTCCTTGTCGAGAAATTGATACGCTTTGAGACGACTTGAAATAAATTAAGATGTAACATCGAAATATTCCGCTTTTGCAAAATTAATTATTTTCTTTCTGCGATCGGATCTGCATGCACGTCACTCGCTGCAGTACTCGTGCAAAAAGTTGGAAGCAGCGGAGCGCACTTTATTACAGTTTTTACAGTCGACTTCTTAGAGTCGACATGAGCGATGTACGTACCAATAAATGCGACGCTATCCGCAAGTGATAGCAATATGCGCATGTTATTCGCGCAATAGCTGGCGATCATGATTACACAAGTATCGACGTTAGACTAAAAAGAGGGGATAAACGTGCCAAGAGAAAGAAAGAGAGAAAGAGAGACCGAGAGTGAAAAAGTGAGCGAAGCAGTCGGTCAATCAATCACGGGAATTGATCTCGGTGGCAAGTGCAGTCACGATCAGCCAACCTGAAATATGTCGGACTTAAGAATTGATTTCGTAGAACGTGCACAGTCCGTCGTGGTTCTCTTTCTGTTCCTCTCCTCCACCCTTCTCGACGCGGTCCGTCTCCGTCCCCCCCCCCCCCCCCTCCCACTCGGATTCTGCAATGCCGTTGACACGCACGATCACTCGAAGGAGTTGGACGACGACGAGATGTGGAAGCGAGAAAGGAGAAGGGCGATCGCGATTTTTCCTCCTTCCGCGCTGGTGAAATACTTCCTCCGGCGACTGGCTCGCTTCGCATGGCTCCGATATTACGACTGCAGGAAATTCAGGAGCGTGCGGAGGGGAGAAGATGGCGAAGGAGGAAGGGAGAAGTGGGGAGGGGGACAGTCTGCGTGGAAAGAAGAAAGGACGAAGAAGAAAGAGCGAGAGCGAGATTCGCGAGGAGGGTTGGGCGAACAGAGCAAACGGACAGGTCGCTTATTTATGGCGACCATACTTCAGATATATGAACTGGTTCCCGTCGAAAGTTCGGGACGCCGCGTCTTTCCAGTTCAAAATGTATAGAGAGGTGTCCCGCCGCTCGCCTTCAAACGGGAAGATTTGCGAGGGGTCACCCTTCTCGCGCGCGCTATCATACGAGCTTAATTCCGTCTTCCTACTGTCGTGCGAGGCGAACGCCGGGCACTCGACGCCACTACCGGTTTTATGGCGGAATGATGGGACGGCCGAACGCCGTGAATATTTGATTACCGTAACCCCGCACCTCTCTCGTCAGTCCCCATGTACCGTGGTGACTTAAGCATTACTTGAAGCTTTATTGTTGTGCTACTATTTCTTATTGCCACGTGAGAGCAGCGTGCGACTTTGAATGGCTCTGTGAATGTGAAATATATGTACTATGTTTTGTCTTTTTTTTTTTTTTAAGAAGAAAAGAGAGGGGGAGAGAGAGATGTTTCTTGGCAAATTTAGAGCCGGTTCCTTAACGAAGACTTGACAAAAGGTCTCGTTGTGAAAGTAACTGTCATCAGATGTTAAAGGTTTCTGCCAAAATAGAATGTCGAAAGTAAACATATAACTGTAGCAGTGTTTTTATTTCTCATCTGTGAAGATAATTATGTTACGCTAATTTAATTAAAAGTAACTACTTTCCGTAATTGTATTATACTTGCGCTTGAAGCACTGGAAATACAGAAGGTGTTTTGTGTGTTGTACGTACGTAATCCAAACTAATACGAACATGATGCAGTTTAACCATCACTCTTACGTGTCAGCGATCACGCAAATCCGCGGGTACGACAAATAGTGCGCCCAATCGCTCTTCCCACTTCCCCATCGTTGAGGATCAGCGAATCTCCGCGGGATCAGGACGGCCAGGAATCGACTCTTTTGTCCTGAGTATCCCCCGTGTGCAGCGCGACGTCGGTTAATTTATATTTATCCTCTTCTTCAGTATATACGCAGGCCGTTTCCGATATTCGAGCGGTGTTTGGAAGAGGACCGTTTACGCGCCGAGGGAGAAGGAGTAGGAAGAGGGGCCGCGAAAAGGGGCGAAACGACGATGCGGGGCGAGGATACAAGGAGAGAGCGAGAGAGAGAGAGAGAGAGAGAAGCGATGGAGTAGATAAATAGATGGATGGGCAATATTATAACTCACCGGCTGTCATCCTGTACGGCCGAGTCAGGCTGCTAATCAGACCCCGGCGCGCACTCGCCCCTCGACCGACCCTTCACGAAAAATGGATTTATTGCCGTTCGCCTCGACTTCGGCACGCTATCGAGCTCTCTGATCCATAGAATGTAACCATCGTCGTACTATTCGCGTCGGATCCTCCCTCCGAGCCGAGTCTCTTTCTCGGGTCCTCCTACCCTTCCGACCTCGGCCTGCCGAAAACCGAAAGCCACCTCTCAGAGTTCTTTCGACTTCAATGTGGCGGAAAACATTGAAATGTCGATGCCAAATTTTTGCACAAAATTTTCACGAGTGAACCGGATGAATGCGATGAAATTATTAGAGTTGCGTTAAAATGTAAAGGCAAGCGCCTTTGGAAGTTGAGTGAATAGAAAAACATCTGACGTCACAAGATTCTTTGTATAAAAGGATTACGTAATAAATACATATAAACACATACATCAATTTATAACGGCACAGAAATTTTCTTGTCATACAGCGATTATGTAATAACATAATTTTTATTTTAGACCTTATTCGTCTTTATACTTCTACTTCCCAGGACGTTTGATTACATATTCAAAAACTATAATTCTTTATCGTTATAATGTATTCAGAGATATTTTGCGTTTTTATGCTGTGACTCATCAAACGGTTTGCCAAGCCCAGTCGTCTCGAATCAATCATTTGCTGAATCGCATTTTTTTCTTGCAAACAGAAAACCGCTATTATATCTCTCCTCGCGTATATCGCATCGCGGATGCATTGTTACGCAGCGCGTAACGCACCATTCTCTCCTTTCCGTCATCCTTCAACAGGCCTCTCATCTCGTCGTGCCTGACTTATGTGCACGTGGGTGTACTCGGTTTCCACGAGAACGCACCGCTTTCACCGTCGTGGTCGATGACGATGAGGGGGTTGGATCGCGGGTAGAAGGAAGGCAAGGTAAGGGGCGGGAGAAGGCAGCCGCGGAACGACAGGAGGAAGNCAAGTGAGGACCAATGCATCAAGCAAACCGTGACACTCGCCTCCGCATGGCGTGCATAGATCATGCCGACCTCGCCGGCGCGCGACAGAGACGGCGCGGGGCGGGTAGGCGATTTAAGCCGTATATACCGGGTGGAAAGAGAAAGAGGAAGATAAACGGAGAAACCTTGTCGCTCGCCTCTCCTGTCCCTTCTCGGGGTCCTTCGATCACCCTTCCGTCTCTTTCTCTCTCTCTTTCCCGTCGGAGCTACGGCGGGAGAGCACAGATGTACGAGCCGAACGAGATAGACGCGAGGAAGAGAGCAGACGTGCCTGCGAGACCTCCGGTACGCGAGGAGGCGCGCACGTACTACGCGTGTGTGAGTGCGAGCGCGAGCGTTTTTTCAACGAGATTTATTACCGAACTCCTAATGCTCCGGGACAGGAGAGAGGGAAGGAGGGGGGAAGCCCCGAGCGTCCCTTTCTCCGCCTCCACCTATGCCGTCGCCGTCGACGACGTCGTCGTCGCCGTGTCGACGGTACTTCGTACCTTCTCGCTGTGCCTCCGCTTGTCTCCGCGGGTCGCTTAATCCCCAGCTGCCACGCTATTACAACTTGATTTACATTCTCGCGCTAACAAGGGCTGAGACCGGAGGATGGATTTTGGCGGCCCTCTCGATATCGGCGGACCGGATGGTCCCGGATGACGAAGGGGCGCGCAACCGAGCCCCGCAGTCTTCAAATTGGCCGACGATCGACCGATAGCTTTTTCCGGAAATTCCAGTGATTGGCTTCTGGCGGTTGTCGGTCGAGGAAAAAGTGGATCGCGCGAAATAATTCGAGCCGACGGCGAGTGTCCCCGATTCTCTAATTCATGTCGTGCAAAAGTGCAAGGAACACACAACTGGTACCGCTAGATCTCGGAAGCGATGTGGAGATCGTATATAGGCTCGGGTTACGCCGCGGCAATAAACGTCCGCGCTAGGAAATTTACAGCTGCAAACGGCGTCATAAGCGCGGAATAAATCACTATTAAGTAAATCGTATTACTGTTTGTAAATTCTACTTTTAACCAGCCTAACTTTAATGAGATCATTATAAAGGGATTACATAATCGTGACGCGGCCGAAAGCGTTTTACGCGTCGGGACGTAAACGCGCGAGGAGCAGGAAAGGAAGGGGGGGGGGAGGGAGATCGAGATATTCGATCAGCGTTCGATCGAGTAGATAAAAATTCGACGCGGAGAAACACGAGGCTGCACTTTGTGCGGCTAAATGTTATGGGAAGCGGGAAGTCGGTTAAGTAGAAGCCGCTGCATCACTGTCAGGCCGGGGAGCGTTCCTACTGAATCATTTTACATGTGGGGTATCAAAGAGCACCGTGCAACGAACGCGAAATATATTTGTTTCATAAATGATATAGCGTGTTCGTTTGTCAGCTTAATGGTTTCGGAAGAATCGAAAAAAAAAAGGGCTAACGAAACTTCCGCGAAAGTTCACGAGGAGAGAGGAATTTTTTCGCTATACCATTTTGCGGTAATTTAACGCGTTCATTTAGCGACTAATTCAAAAAGTGAAAATTAAAATAGTTAAAAAACCGAAATAAAAGCTTGAAAAAAAAGAGAACAAATTTTGCGTCGAATTTACACGCGCGTGATAATAATATTATAATAATCGTTATGTTGCCAAAATTATTAGCGTTGCAAGTCGGACGCGCAAAATTTCTCTCATCCTAATACAATGTAATTTTTATCTTACGTCATAATTGCGTAGTTGCTCCACTTTCGCGAATGAATTATCACATCACTGCTCTGCTCCGTTTTTTCTCACTCGCGTTACACCTCGCGACGTGGCGTCCGCGTCGAGAAGCACTGAATATCTTCCGAATAATCGGAGGGACACGTCGGACGCGTGTCGTTGCGAAGAAATCGCAGATGGCTGGACGTATGGAGAAAGAAAGAGAGAAAGAGAGAGAGACGCGAACGAATCGAGGCAGAAAGATCCGGAGGATTGGGGAAGAAAAAGAGACGGACGAGGGTAGCAGGGAGGGAGAGAGAGAAAAAAAGGAATCAGCCTCGAAACACATCGCCACAGAAGACGAGAAGGGCGACTCGCGAGGAAGAAAGACTCTCGGGAACTCCAGAGAGTGGGATGGGGGCGTGGGTGGAATGGGCGACGTGGTGGGGACGGGAGAAACACGGCGCCCCGCTAGGATTCCGATCGGTGGTGGGGGACGCGGTTCAGGGCCGCGGGGAGGGAGACGACGGCACGATGAGTAGGGGCAGACAGCGCTAGGGTGGAGGGGGCAGAGGTGGGGAAGATGACCGCGGAGCCGTCAGTGCGCCACGTGCTGCCGTCGCGGGTGGGTCTTTGCTTTCGCTTCGCGTTCCGTCGGCGGGCCGTGCACGCTGCTGCCCGCGGTGACCGTGACTCTTCTTTTCTCTTCTCTTTCTCATTGGTGGTGAAGCCCGCGATCGGTTGACACACCGGGGGTACGCGCGCTTGCGAGAGTTCGGCGACGATGCACGTCCCCGCGCGATGACGGATGACGGTCGAGCGGCGAGGGTGCGAACGTTCCACGTGAAGAAGAAAGCAGTGACCCGGTTGAGGAGGACCACGCGCGAGGGAAAAAGTTTTTAGTGAATGGTGAGAGGCATCGGTTGCCGTCCTCCCCCTCGTCCCTTCCCCGGCACGCTCCTCGCCCGCCCCCTCGTTAAGTCGTCTCCAGCGGGGCTCGTCGCGGCGATGACGTGGTGATATGGTGCCGAGAGCTTCGCACCCGAGGCGCGTCCTCGCCGTCCCAACGTCGCCGCGTTGCTCCTGCCGTAATTGCTGGACGAGGATCGGCGCTGCGTCTGAGGTGTCGGCGGTGACGGCGCGTCATCGGGACCAACGTATCCTGCCCGGTGGAACCACTACTTCGTGGTGAGTGTGCTTCAAGTGTGAGTCATGCGTTTCCGGTGGCAACGTGTCACGGTTGATTACCGATACACACCGTTCGAGGTGGCTTCTAAACCTCGGATCGCAGTGTCACATGCCGTTTTATTTGTCCGGAAGTTAATAGTGCAAAAAAAAAAGAGAAAAGCGATACCTGGATGACTAACGTCCGCTCCGGAAAAAAAAAAAAACGTAGAAGTTAGATTGTGAATTGTGTCGGCGAGAGAACCCTAAAGATATTTACTCCGTTCCGAGGCGTTTTTCCATAGTGTTTACGTGAATTCCATGTTTTACGACGTCGCACGCAGATAGGGAGCAAAAAAGCTTTGTCCTCTCAGTTTCTCGTGCGGATGAGAGTGAACAGTTTTGCTCCGAGAACGCGACTTGAACGTCAGCTCGGTGAGGATTATCAAAGTGCCACGCACGAAAGTTTTAACTCGGGAAATTCAGTTTCATCAAATTGCTCCCCTTTCCGTCACCGGAACGAATCCACGGTGGGCGACCACCTTGCCGTTCCACCTCGCGAATTTTCGCGCGTAAATAGTTCTCTCGGGGAAGGATTCCGCGGGTTCGCTCGTCCTTGTCGGGGAAAAATTTCGCGAGGAGGTGCAAACGCGCGGTCGACCGTCCACGCGCGCAAAAAGAACGGAGGGAAAAAGAAAAAAAAAAGAGGAAGAAAAAGGGAAGAAAAGAAAGATTACCGCGGCGTGGTGTTGGCGCGAGCGCGTAGCTTGCATAAACAAAAGTGCAGGGTGCGCAGCAGGTGGCGGGGAATCGCGTGTAATCCTCGTGCACGTCCGGATCGTCCGCGGAGAGAGAGAGAGAGAGAGAGAGAGAGAGAGAGAGAGAGAGAGAGAGAGAGAGAGAAAGTGAGCGCGCGTCGCCTCTACCCCCTCGGAAAATTAACGTCGCGCTGCATTAACCTCGATCAAGCGTGTGCCGGCCGCGTCAAAGCGTAGTCGCGGATTAAATCGCGCCGCGCGCGATTCTATTTTCGCTGTGTCCTCGCGCCGCGTTTCGGATTTTCTCTGTCACGCGGCCTGCTCCACCTCGTCGTCTTCGCCGTCCCGTTCCACATGTACACACTTACATACGCCGCGCATACACGGCGCTCTCTTTCTGATCCTCTGTCTCACATTCTCTCTCTCTCTCTCTCACTCTGTATCGCTATCTCCGATTCCGGAATATCTTACGAGCTGTCAGGATAAAAACGCCCGTGATTTCGTATAGCGCGAGTGACACATATTAAAGCGTTCAGACCTTGTAAAATGTGATATTATATCGGTGTGATGTGATGTGATGTGCAATATGTGAGATTATCGACACGTACTCGACGGGCTAATTTCGATTTGGGTCGAATTTTGATTGGTAAAATGTCAGTACATGACTAGACGTCACGTGTGTCATAATGTATGCGACGATTAGAATGAGAATAGCGAATGCTATATTTGCTGTCAAGTTTATATTAATCGTATGAAGATTGATAGAATAGAAAGCTAAATGAAACTCCGAACTATTTAAAATAAAATTATTTATAATATTTGTGCTGATTCGCTTAGAACATTATATTTTTATATTAGAGACCGAATGTGAGCAAAATAGAAATTTGCTGCTTAAATTGTTGCTGCGTGCAGAATAAC